>CAJNIZ010044339.1:35094-45417 GCA_905231905.1 Symbiodinium pilosum
AAGAGAGACGAGGAGAAAGAGAGAGGAGAAAAGAGAGAGGAGGAGAAAGAGAGAGGAGAAAAGAGAGAGGAGGAGAAAGAGGAGAAAGGGATGACCCCGGACCTAAGTCTCCTAAGTGGTTTCGCTCGTGGTGTTATTATCATTGCATGTACGTGACACGTGTCTGCATTCGGGTTCGTGGCTCCTATCTGGTTGGCTGCCTTTTTTTGGCTGTTTTGATGTTTTTAAATAGAGAGATATAGGGATCTCCAACAATTTATAAGGCCTAGGTTTCCAAAAGTGAGGGGTTTACTTTAGGGGCGCCTATTCAGGGTACTTTCAGAGTTTTTTAGAGATCTATGAGGTATCGGTATTGTCTAAACTCCTTCGAAAGGGTTATATATTACGAGTTATACAGGGGTTATTAAGGGGGAGCCTATAGTTCATATAGGGATCTCCGACAACTTCTAACAGTTTCGGTCTCCAAAAACGTGAGTCCATTTTTGGGCATCTAAAAAGGATTATCGCGCCGGGGGTCCGACGATAGGGGCCCTGAGATGTATTTTAACGTCGACCTAGATCAGCCCTTTTTCAAATTAGATACATTCTGACCATCATCTTGTCACCCTGCTACAATTGCCAGTGCTGCCAGAGCCCCAGGACAGTAACAGGAACTAGCATCCTGTGCTCACAAGGAAGCATACACTCCCCCAAACTAACATGGAAACCCATGTAGCCTCATTTTAGAGGGACTGTAGTCTTTATAGGGCCCCTTTTGGGTTTCCATCTTAGTTTCCAGGAGTGTAATTTCCATGAATGCCAGAAGATCACCCACCGCAATCTGGAATGTGCAGTAACTGGGGAATGGATCATGCGGATCATTCTCGTGCACGGCCCTTGACCCTACAAACCCTGCAAGCCTTACTAAGCCCCAAACCCCATAATTACCCTAGACCCCAAACCCTAAACCCCAAACCCTAAGCCCCAAACCATAAACCCTAAACCCCAAACCCTAAACCTTAAACCCCAAACCCTACACCTTGAACCCTATGCCGTCGAGATCATTCTATGCCTCCTGAGATGGCCGACGTCCGCGAGAACAAGGTCAGCGAAACCTCCATTTCAGCGTGGCCCTCAGGGAGGCTTTACTTGGACTTAGTAAGTAGGCTAAAAATGGCGATAATTAGGGTTACTATATGGGTTATAGGGGTTATTAACCTACTTACTAAGTCCCCGTGACCCTCCAAGTAGGGTTTTGGCTTCACGGCTGCGGTTTAGGTTTCTGTGCTGTCTAGGTAGGGATGGTCACAGCAGTCATGACACCTGAAGTAACAAGAGTTGTGATGACATCAGTCATGCTTTTGGCTTTTTTGGGGGATTCCTGATGCGAACATCTCGATGCGGCATAACAGCACATTCGTGTGTCATGTGTCATCAATCACTCTGACTCCCTGAGGCTCCAAGAAAGCGCGAAACCTGATAGTAATTCGAAAAAGGGGCCATGTCCGTTCAAAAGCTCCCGTATGATTGACTGATGCTTATGTAGACCCCTAGTTAGTAAATCCCCTCCCCTGAATGGTGATTATAATAGAGATCCTAATATGAAGGCCCTTAAAAGGAGGTGGTTTATTGATCAGGGGTCTACATTAGGTCCTTCGCCGACTTCGCATGATGATGGACGAGGATTTCGTTAACATGGCCTTCCAGAGGCCATGGATCAGGGTGACCCTATTGGTGCTTAGGGGGGAGTGGGGGAGTGAATTAATAAAGGTACCATTATAATTAGGGGCATATACATATGTGTATATTGATATAGATATATAGGGATTATATAGAGATTAGTACAGACTTACACTCCCCCATTCTCGCTTAAGCAAAAGTATGTAAAAGGCAGCCTCGGGGATCAAAAAGTAGACATGGCGCATTTGACTGACATGGATGTCAAAGTCTGCAAGTGGGTGGTGGTCAAAATTCTGATCCCTTTTTGGATCCCTATTCTAATGCGGCACGGGTACCCAAAACGGACGGGATTATAATTTTGACAACCACCCAAATGAGTTACACAAGTGTGCCAGGATATGGTTTTGGCGGTGACTATGCAAATGACAAAGCTTCTTCATGAGTTTTCCAGCATAAACTGCAGTGGAAGCCAGTGCTCTCACAAGGCGCCACGGCTTGTTGTCTTCAAACCTGCGTCCGGCTGCAGGCAGCAGTACTGGCGCCCCAAGTTCATGGTTCGCAGCTGGACGTCCATTAATTTTCTCGCTTGGCTTCGGCGGAGCTGCGCACATATCATTGCTAAAAAATTCTCTGATGTCACGTTCTCATCGGCTGGGCAAGGCAACGTTTGGGGGCATCAAGCGTATGGGAGATTCTGAGTGTTTCCTGCCTTGCTCAAGGTAGGCGGGTATGCACCCTGTAATGTTTTGGATTTGAGTAGCCCTGTTGCGTAGACTTTTGTTGGCGCAGAGAACTCAGCAACTGTGGAACCGCGATGCAACCCTGCAAGATAGAAACCCGACAGAGTTGACTCAAAGCCTGCCTTCCTGGGTCCTCCAGCGCCTACCTATGAGACACTCCGGATGACTACAACACGAGATTGCTTGGAGTCTCAGGGACAGTTAGGTATGGAAGGCTAGGCAACCTGAGTGTTGGCTCATGTTGCCCTCTTTGAATAAACCATGAATCTCCAGGTTTGGAGCCTCATCTAGAAAATAATAGTAAAACAGTAGCCTCCATGTCTTTGCAATTCCTGCCCGAAAAACTAGCAAATCATCAGGCCCTCCAACTCCAAGCCATGAACTGTGCCGAACGTTGGGCTAAGGCAAGTGGCGAGCCGATTACAACATGCGAGCACCGCTGCCCAAGTTGTTTCGGGGGCCGTACGGGCAGTAGTAGCAGCAGTGGTGGTAGCTAATTACTCGTAGTACTACCAGCACTACTGGTGGTAATAATGGACTAGTACTACTAGTACCAGTAGTAGTACTAGTACTACAAGTCAGTGCAATACACCCTACTAGTACAGTTAGTCCGCCTGTACAAAACGCGCTACGTGCCAGTAGCAGAAGTAACAGTAGTGCCAGTAGTAGCAGTCGCTGTGGCAGTAGAAGTAGTTGTAGCAGCAGCTGCAGCTGTTGCCGCAGGAGCAGCAGCAGCAGGCGGCGGCGGTGGTGGTGGTATCAGTATCAGAGGCGGTGACAATGAGGAAAAGGAGTTGGAGGAGGAGGATTAGCAGTGGGGATATTGGCGGCGGTACAGTAAACTTCCCCCACTACTGGAAGAGCTACCAGTTGATTTATGTTCATGCGTCCTTGCTGCTCACGGTGGTAGTGTAAAATAGTAGCAAGAGAGTTGAGGTCATACGGCGGGCGTAAGCCATGATGGCAGTGACTGCAATGATGAGTCTTTGGAGGGGGTTTGGTGAGGGATCCTGATTTGGAACGTGCTGTAATTTCGCAGATGTTTTGCTGATATGAACCATTGTCTAAACTCCGAGTATCTCCTTAATATCCTCAATAATACTCCTCTATATAATCACCTACCCCCTGCATAACTCTTTATAGGAATGTTTGCATGGGGAAGAAACGCGGACCGTAGCTGCTTCGTGTGCCAGTTGGCCCGGCGACGAAAGCTCCGAAAGCAGAAGGAGCAAAGAGCTCAGACGGGCTACGAATTCTTTGCGGTTTCAGGGTAGGTTAGTGTCTACAGCAGGGCAATTTTCAAGGCTGGGTTCTGCCCGTATACCTGTATATCTTTACTAATACGAACCTCATGAGGGTACCTGTGATTTTGAGAAGCCCCTGCCTGGGCTCCATGCACAGATGTTTAGGTGAAGGCTGACAATTGCAAGGTTGCGCAGAAAAGGTTAATGCTTGACCTCTGAGCCCAAATGAGGACGTCATGAAGGTTTCCGGCCATAACGAAGGTTTCTCCCTTCAACCTTTAGCCCTAAAGGTTTGGGGTTTCTGCCCTGACCCTATAGTCCCCCTTAAGTAGATAGAATATACCCAAAGCCATACTCTATGTACTTAAGGGGGACTTTACATTGTGTGGGCTTCCACAGCTAGGGACTTTCCTTAGGAGTCGTTGTGCACATGGAGATTGTGGTATTTGGGGTAGCAATCGTGCGATCCCCGCTCCTTTTTTTCTTCTCGAGATACCCATCTTTAGGCTCCAGTTGAGTAGCCTTATTGGGGGTTGGTAAGGAGTAAGGGAATGTATTGCATAGGGGTTGCATCTGGATTATTTTCCCGTTATCCCCACTAAGCATCAGTAAGATAAAGCTCGCACTCTCTCCCAACCCTAAACCACTCTGCCTTCAGGGCCTTCGAGGCAGAGTGGAAGCAGTGGATGCGCACGGAGGGTCGACGCCGACGCCCCACAAGCCTTCTGTGCATTTCTTAGAAATTTGAGCTATAGTCTAAACTCCTTAATGGGGTTATATAGGGGGATTATAGTATAGGGTTAAGGGTTTACGATCTAAACTCCTTAAAGGGGGCTATACAGGGGATTATATAGGAGAGTATTATATGGGTTACTCAGGGGAGTACTAGGAGTTTAGACTATAGCTCATGTGGGTCCTCCGTGAAGTCCTTGTTACAGGAGCCCAATGAAGGGGCTCAAGATAGTGCCAGGGGGCTGAAGCAATTTGAGAGACTTTAGTTATGCTTACTCTACTCCCACCAAACAGGTTCAAAAAACAGGTAGAGAATATGCAAGTTTCCACAAATGATGCTTCTTGCCTTGCCTTACGCTGCTCTAAATAGGCATCACAGCAAAAACTCAATGCATAGGGATGATGGCCTGCTTACTGCTTTGTATGCTGGTTTCCAAGAACTGGGTGTCCCAGTGGTTGTTGTTCGCAGATGGGTTATTATACCACTACCATTACTGTTGCCATACTCTGACTATTACCCTATATAATCCCCTGTAGAACCCGTTTAAGGAGTTTAGACCCTAAACCCTATATTATATAGTCCCCCTATATAACCCCCTTAGATCCGTACCAGGGTCTATAGCTATTGTAGGGAGATCCTGGCTTAGGGATCCTTAGTTTGGTTCGTTCGAGGGAACCCCTAAGAGCAATAGTCCAAGCTCCTTAACGAGGGCTATATAGGGGACTATCAATATAGGGATAATGGAAAAGAGCATGAAAAATACTATTTAGGGTTTAGGGTTTAGGGTCTAAACTCCTCAAAGGGGGTTGTATAGGGGGGTATTTAGGAGACTACTCTAGGGTATATTCAGGGGATACTAAGAATTCAGACTATAGCTCACATAGGCTTTGTCCCAGGCCTGGGTCTCACTGAGCCAGTGCCCTTCAACGGACCGAAGTTGGCGCGGGCCTTGTGACCGCCTGCGGTAGCTTCTGTCGGGAGAAAGTGAAGGCTTTCGGGTTTAGGGTTTAGGGTTCAGGGTGAAAAGGAACATGCCTATAGAGTGATTGCGCGATTCCAGGATTTGAGGGTCAAAGCGATTCTTTTGCACTGGTGGGCTACACTAGGTGTTCTGCAGCGTGTTAGGGGATGTTGCAGTTCACAAACCTTCCGTGATCCCTTCTATACCCTCGCAGCTCGTCGCCAACCTGCGAAATAGTGGTCAATCCTCATGCAGTAGGAGGATGCTTTTCATGGATTCTGGGCAGGTTACTCTTCTAGGTCTTTATGCACCCCCTACAGAATCAAAATTTCTCATTGCAAAGCCTGTGTGAAAGCTCAGAGAAATCTTCATGGCAGGGCCAATACATGACGGAGGAGCTGGACAAAGCCTCCGATCCAAACGTGTGACTCCTATGGGTTGTTTTGCATTTGGTGTTTACGATGTATGGTTCAGGCTTTTTGAAACGCATCCTGTGGTATGGGACCTAGTACGTCGCGGGACAAAACGTTTTGGGATCTTGTAGGAAGATGAAGGGCTTTTCGTGGGTGGCTGTCAAAAATACTGTCCACCTCGATGGCTTCTAATTGCAATTTGCCGCTGCCGTCTTGACGGTAGTATCTTATGTCTTCAGAAGGGGCCACATCTTTTAGTAACTACTTTCCTCAAGAAAGACATGGGACTCCAAATGAGCTATGGTCTAAACTCCTCAAAGAGGGGTTATATAGGGGATTCTATAGGGGACTACTATAGGGGTTAGTAAGGAGGATACTAGGAGTTTAGACTATGTGCTGCCTATGGGCCGATATGGATGGGTTCAAGCTAATTTAGGGGCCTCAATAATTACCAATATTATGTTTCCATATTCCTTATATAATTATGGTCTATGGTACCTCAAATGGACTTCAAAATTATATTGGTAATCATTCAGGCCCTGCAGTACATGGCCTCCAAAATTGGATGTTGTCGTTTCATGTCCTAACCTCAAGGTTAGCGACCATAAAAATTAGGGACCCGAAAGGGGACACCAATCTTGAGAACCTACCCCAACCGTAAATCCTAAACCCTAAGCCTAAATTCTAAACCCTAAACTCTTAACCCTAAACCCTAAATCCTGAACCCTAAAACCTCAATGTCACTGTTAGGGTTTTAGGGAATAGGGAATTCGAGAGCTTCGGCTATGCGTGCCGGGGCTTCCAGCTTGTTGCGGGCTGAGGGGGCCAACCCAAAAGAACAGGGGTTTGGAGGTTCAGGGTTTAGGGTTGAGGGGTTTAGGGTTCAGGGTTTAGAGGTCTAGGGTTCAGGCGTAGGGGTTTAGGGTTTAGGGATTTTTGGGCTACACAAGCCCTAAACCCATCATTGACTAGCTATCTCAAGCAGAGTTGGAGCAGGATGCCACAGTTTCGTGTACCACTGCCCAATCAGTGCTTCTATTCAACTGCAACCAGTGAGAGATTAAAGGTTTGTTGGATTTTGGAACTGCCAGTCCGAACGCCCTGAACTAGTGCAGTTCAGGAATCTAAGAAGCCTGAGCCATATGAGCCATAGTCTAAACTCCTGGAATCCCCCTTAATGAGCCCTATAGTAGTCCCCTATATAATCTCCCATATAAACCCCCCCTTAAGGAGTTTAGACTATAGTTCATACAGGCTCCAAATCCATTCATCATATTCAGTACGAGATGTGACGTGAGCAGCTTTTGACCACAAACAGGACCACCCACAGGAGAACTGGGTTGCTGTTATGGAACTTAGTTTCAGTTACTATATGGGGGACATCATATTGATTACTCTATATACATATATACACCCATTATGGTAACTTAATTTAAGTTCCCGAACAGCAACTCAGAAGCAAGGTTCTGCTTTCTTTCATGATCCTTTAGGATCCTTGCTCAGGTGGTCAATAAGGAGCTGCCCTCAAAGCAGGCGCCGCTGCGAGAACCCAACCTTGCTTCACTTACCTCTGGATAGTGAAGGAATGGAAAAGAAAATGGAAATACTAAAATGGGCTGAATAGGGACTACTATAAGGATCTATTCTTTGCATAGTGAGGGATGAAGGAATGGAAAAGAACATGGACAATTCGGTCATGGAGAGCCGAGTGGAAGATCAAATGAACAATTACATGGAAACTAGGGCTTTCTGGTCTGGGGATTATATAGGAATAAAGAGGGGAATGGGAAGGCCATGGCAACTAGCACTTACAGGGTCTACTGCAAGGGTCCATTTTTGATTTCTCGCTAATCACATGCCAGTGTAACCATGCTTCAGGCACAATTGGGAGGCAGCAAGCGCTTGAGTTCATGTGCATACTATGTAAGCTAGCCTTCATGTTTCAACTCCTGCATGCATGAGCACGCAATTTGCATATGCGCCTGCGACCATGCAACCATTCTTCTGTGCTGGCAGCACAAATCATCCTCACCTTTGATGAAGCCGTGGATACACCGCACTTGCCTTGTTTCCGACCCCCATGCATGTCATGGTTTTGAAGAAATAGGTGTCCTAGTGTAACTATAGGAGGATATCCTTATGTGTGGAAGTCCTCATGTAGACGCGCGCGGCACACGCCGTTGCTTGCGCCTTGATATCTTCTTGGTCTCATATCCTCAAAAGCTAGCAGATCCCCACACTAGAACTTGCACTGCTAATGCTAACGCTCGAAGAGCTTCCTGGTTGCTGCGGCGATATGGCAAAGTGAGCTTACAGACCCCATAGGGGTTATATAGGGATAATGGAAAAGAGAATGGAAACTACTATATTATAATAGGGTATATATTGGGGTATATATTGGGGTTATATTCCCTAAAAAAGACTGCTTTTTATAGAGTCTGGCCTGGGGTCTGGCCTGTTTGGGCTCCCAAGGGAGTAGTATTTTATTTGGAGATACTATGGTACCCTATATACCCGACCGACGTCCGTGAATACTATGGTACCCAATATGGAGTAAGATTATAGTATTTCATATAAGGAATCTAATCCTACTAGGTTCAACCATCAAAAAACATTTCTCAAGGAATCTACGCTATCTTGTTCAGATCTTGCTGTGCAGACTTATTGAGAACATGGCTTTGGACTGCAGGAGATGAAGTCGAACAAGAAGTACCGACTGAAGGGTTGGCACCAGTTGTGTGGCGCTCAGCTGTCCTGGGTAGCTACACTTGACAATTTTGGGCTCCTATAACTTATAGTCCCCCTTGAGTAGGTAGAATATGGGTTATGTGGGGATCTTATTATGATTTACCCAAAGCCATATTCTATCTACTTAAGGGGGACTGTATACCCTGAGACCCTTATTGTATTCTATCTACTTGGCCGAGGCATTGATTTGTGTGAAAAAGAGTAGGAGTAGGGGAAGGAGGAGCAGGAGAGGATTCTGATTTGATTTCAATTGTGAACCTTGATTTCCAAGGGATCTTAGACCGGTGAATTGTCTTATTACCGCACTTTATTAACAATAGTCCCTTTGAGTGTTCTTATTACCGCACCTTCATAAACATCATCCCCTGAACGCCCAACATACGGATAGGCTATATCGAGAAACTCGTAGGTTCGCAACTAAACCCGAATTAACAAATCCTAAACCTGGGATTTCTTGGGGCATGGGGGATGTTTTTAGTACCACACCCCGTAATTAACAAACTGACCCTGACATGACCTTCTTCGAGGATGCGGACATGATAAAGAGACCAACTTACTTGATATATGGAGGTTTCCCAGAATTACTAAGGGTACCTTTTTGGGGGTCACCGTAATAAGGATTATAGTATATTGGGGTCGGAAAGTTTAGGGGCTGAACTCCTGGTATCCCCCTCATAAAGCGCAATCCTACATAGCCCTCTTGAGGGGGTTTAGACTATAGTACATATATCCGGTATGTAAGCTTAATTTCGTTTGCTGAAATTCGTTTGCTGAAGCTCTGTAATCTCAGCTTGCCTGCCAGTGTTCCGGAAGACATGATGCCCGGGCAGTGGAACGATGAAGGGGAGGACAACGTGCACAAGCCTTCCTGCCACGATTGCGACATGGCAGTTTCTGGAAATATTGGTCCCTGTCCGATTACTTGGTGAAGTTTCGAAATTCTGAGAAGCACCCGACTGTGCCTGTTCCTGGTTTTGATGTCCATACATATTGTAGTGTCCATAGATGTTGGTCTCACAGGAGACCCCCAGAGTCCAGAGTCCTTCTTACGAGCGCCTTATGCTTGAGCGTCCCCAAATCTTGCTCTTGAAGCCAGGGTTCTAGAGGCAGGGTTCTAGCTCACAAAGGACAACTTCAGAGACGGGTAACTAAGAATTAGGCCATATTCTTCCTCCGTCACTAGGTAGTCTGTTTCCAATCCTAAAAGAGCCCATGAGTTCTTACAGGCGGCTGGTGCTGCACGCAGTAGGGTCGCTGACTGAAAGTGTTGGCTTCTCAACGTTCGGCAACGCGGCCATTGAAATCGAAGATGGCCCCGAGGGCATCTCTGAATGAACGCCCATGCCTGTGTCCATAGAAGTAATGCAGTAAGGCGGACTGACCGTAGCTGAGACATGTGCGGATGAAAGTCTCTCAACGCCCTACAGTCTACAACAGGAAACTTCAGGTTCCGTATTAGTCTAGCGTTCATAGCAGCTGCTGCTGAAGTGCCGGAAAAGGGGACCTTATCTACAAACTAGAAAGGTGCTCACCGGGTGCACTGAGTCAGGACTGGAGTAGCATTTTTGCTGACCCCGGATGTGCGGCTGTACGTCCCACAAACATGAGGTCCATTTTGAGGGTGTCTCGAATGTAAGGACTAGATTATTTTGGGGTACATTAGGGTGACCTAAATTTCGTCCTGAGTGTTCCTTGCACATCGAGAAGCCTTGTCACAAACAGTCCAAACAAAGTGGACTATGGGGGTTATATAGGGAGAATGGAAAAGAAAATGAAAGCGACTATATTAAGGTATATAGGGTTATATAGGGTGTATATATATATA
>CAJNIZ010044340.1:30775-50451 GCA_905231905.1 Symbiodinium pilosum
ATATTATCCTACTAGGTTCAACAACCAAGAAAACGCTACTCAAATGATCCCTGGTGTTGAACACGGGCAGACCGGAGAGTCAGGATTTGAGATTCTTACTGGTGGTTAGTGGGGAAAAAGAGAATATACTCCCCATATAATCCCCATAACACATATTCCCTACAAACTCCCAGTAAGGATATGAAGCTCTCATGCCAGTGTTGCTTGGCACACAGCCTTTCAAGATTTCCACAGAAGCTCCAACCAGGTCTGCGAAAGCCCAGCGCCCAACTAACAAATCAGAAGCCCAGACGCCCCTTCTCTAAGGGTCCAAGGACCCAAACATAGGGTTCTAGGGCCCAAATACCATTAATATTATAGTAACAAAACCCTATTATTTGGGTCTTGGGACCCTAAGCCCTAAATCCTAATCCCTAAAAACTAAACCCTAGGGTTTGGGTCCTTGGACCCTTAGGGCTTGGCTTAAACCACAGAAGCCAGGCGGGCCTCACGCCTTGGGTTCCGCACTTTCACGCAGTGACTTGGCTTCTGCCTACCTGAACCCCAAAAGTATGTAGAATAAGTATTAAGTAGCCTCTGAGCTAGGGCTTAGGGTTGCGGTTTTACGGGTACCTGAACCCCAAAAGTATGTAGAATAATGATCTTTTCAGCTATATTTAGGGGTTTGGGGCTATTATGGCACCTACTTTTGGGGTCCAGGTAGTGTTCTGCAGGGTCCTTGAGGCAAGGTTTAGGACAACTTCGGAGATTACCAGGGTTAGTGTGGAGGTTAGATAGATTCCCTCCTTGGCACCCACCTGCCGAAAGGACATTATGATTTCAGATGAGACAAGTTGAGGCTTCTTGCACTTTGGAGCACGGAAACGTAGAGAATGATTGTTGATTTGGTGCCCTAGCCACTCTTGACACCTTAGAGATCGGAGATGGCCGTCTGATAGTTTGCTTATTAGTACTCATATTATCATTATTATTATGAACGCCTCAAATTTAAAGGTCCACGGTGGGCGGGCTTAGTGTTCGTGGTTCGTGGGGCTCGTTTCCATAACCGCGACAAACTTGGACTCCGTCATGGGATATATTGGGGTTATAGAGGGTAATAGGGACTATATAGTATATTGGGATGTACTATGTAGTCTCTATAGATAGTGGGGATATACTGTATAGTCCCTATATAACACCTGTATAACCCCAATATGGGGTGCCGGACAGTCTTCAACATACTCATGAAGTTACCTGTGCCGGGCATCAAACCTCCCTCAATCAAACCCCCGAGCCTCAAAATGAGCCGTACTCTAGACACCTCTCTTATGCCCCTTAATAACCCCTGTAGTAGAGGGTTTAGGGTTTAGGGTCTAAACTCCTAGTATCCCCCTTAATAAGCCCCAGAATCGGATCCCTATATAATCCCCTGTATAACCCCCTTCAAGGAGTTTAGACTATAGCCCAAGTCAGTTTCGAGAAGTTGTCAGGTTGGCAATGCTCACTTACCTTCGCTCGAAATGATAGGGTTTAGGGTTTGGGGTTGAGGGTTTAGGGTGCGTGATCCATCAGCCATGGGTTCCCCTACTACCCCCCTCTATACTACCCCCCCTAGGTTCCCTCTCGGGGGAACCTAGGGGGGGGTAGTATAGAGGGGGGTAGTAGGGAACCCATGAATCAGCGTAGTCGCCATGCTGCTCGCCCTCCTGAAGCTAGCACTTACAAAAGATAAAGATCTCATGAGCGAGCTGTTTACTTGCTAAATTCGCAGTAAGGTACTTCAGAACCAAACAACACAGTGCAATAGAGTCCTGTCCAGCCGTGAGCCCTTAACTGCAACCCCCAAATCCCAACCCTCGAACTCCAACCCTACCCGCAGTATAAACCTTATGAACCCCTCCACCCTAAACCCCCTGGTTTGCCAGGCCAGCCCCAAATTACTTGGATGTTCATGCGTGGATATAAGCATGGTCCCATGTGGGGTATCCTTCGAGCCCTGCCCAGGGAATCTACAATCTACAATCTACAATCCCATGTGTAGTTGCCCATACCTGAACCAGAGATATATGTAGGAAAATAGCCTTCTGGGCTGTTTTGTTTAAAGGGTTTTGGGCTACTATTTTACCTACTTTTGGGATCCAGGTAGTCTAGAGAGAACCTATATACCCTTTACGTCCCCATATTCCCCGACTTCAAGCAGGTTTAGCTCGAAGTCGGGAAATATGAGGATGCTTGGGGGTGTGCAGGCCATAAACCCCGGACCCCTAGACCCGAAGACCTTACAGCTACCTGGACCTCAAAAGTAGGTAAATCAAGAGCCCCAAATCCCTCAAAACTGCCCAAAAGGCTATTGTCCAGCATACTTTTGGGGTTCAGGTACCCATAAACCAAACCCTAAACCCTAAACCATAAACCCTAAAGCCATGAAGCTGGAAGTACTCCCCAGGTCATGACTGCCCACGCCAAGCTTGGTGACATGGAGGGCACGGAAGCATGGTCTCTTGCTTCATGTGACCTACAGTCCCTACACTCCTTAGAAGGGGGGGTTTATATAGGGGATTATTTTGTAGGGCTTGGGGATGCTTAAGGTTTAGGGCCGAAACCGGGGTTACATCATTAGGGGATTAGATTGGGCTTAGCGTTTGGGGATTAGGGTTCAGGGTGGGGGTATAGGGGGGCGTTCAGAGTTTAGGGTTTTGCAGGTTAGGGTTTGAGGCTTAGAGATTATGGGTTCAGGCTATTAGGCCTGGGTTTAGGGTTCAGGGTAATGTAGACAATAAACCCCCTCCTTTCAAGGGCCTTAATATTAGGATCCCTATTATAATCCCGACTAAGGGGTGGTGTTATTGATCATGGGTAGGGGTTACATGGTTTAGGGTTGCCATCAACGACAGCTATAGTGACAAAAGACAAGCGACAAGCTGACACTCCGGCTTTCGGCCTCCCAACGATATCAACACGTGCGACTGCAGGTAGTATTTGAGGGTTCGCCAGCGCGAGCCCAAATATCTAAAATCGAGTGTTTGGCACATACGGCTGGGAAGTCACTTCCTACATCTCACCTGAGCCACTAAGGTCTGTGAGGACATCAGGCTACGGAATGCGGGCCCGAATGACCCAGGCAAACCAACATTCGTTACCTCACGTGCGGTTTGTTCAGTGCTTCAGCCTGAACTTGATCAATGTTAGGGATCCTTTACACCTTTTTTCGGTATGAGATTCTTTATTTTTATGTAACAAGAATCCTTTTTTCTTCCTAGACAGGTGCCATCCCACTAGGTCATTGACAGAGGCCACTCATCCATCCCTCCAGGGTTGAACACCCCTCCCCGACTTGTATGAATGCTCCAATACATTGGGGCTCAGCTTGGGTGCCTGGGATTTAGTGATCCCTTGATACTGTTGTTGAAAATGTAGCATACTCTGACATCAAAACCTTGGCTGAGGTTTCGAGTGATGTTGGATGAGGGCATACGACCGGACGTTGTCAGCCACGGCCTCAGAGAATCATGCAGTTTGGCTTGTGATTCAGAAGTGAGCCTTTGCAAATGAGGTTATAATGTAGAATCCTAAATTCTTCTTTGGGGGTAAGAGGCGGTTGTAATGGCTTGAGGCTTTTTAGCAGCATGACGTGCCGTTCGAGGGTGGGGCTTGCTCGGCAGCACCTTGCAAGTAAAGGACGACATCCAGTTGGGGCTTCAGGGCAGCTTCATGGCCTGTAGGAAGGAGTCACGGACACTTGCCTCAAGAATTCAGGGTACTTGTACAGATAATGGAAACGACGAAAATTATTTGGCCCTCTGTCCCGATGTAAAAGCTTGTCACCAGTGCGCTTGATGCGGTTTATGAGTGAGATGAACGACACGGTTTACGGGGCCACCCTAAACCCTAAACCCACAGTGGTGGCATCTCTTTGACATACTCGGGCACCATATTTGCACACAATTGAGGACTGCACTCCACCTTTCGGACCAACATACACAGCTAGCATAGCTTTACTATTGCCATTACTGCAACTATCGCCACTACTGTTGCTATGGATAGTACCATGGCTATTGCACTTGCAATTTCTCTTAAGATCTCGCACCCCTAAACCCAGCCCCTAAACCCAATATCCTGAACCCTAAAGCCCTACGTAAACCCTCAAACCCTTAACCCTAAACCCCCAAACCCTAAGCCCTCAAGGCTTCAACATCCTCATGTCCGCGGCCTCGAACAGCGGCGACATGGCGGGTGCGGAAGGGGTGTTGCTGAGACCTCCGGCTGCGATAAGATTTGAACGGGGCCTATTTAGGGGATCAGGGATTAGGGTTTAGGGTCTAAACTCCTCAAAGGCTGGTTATATAGGGGATTATATAGGGCATTATAGGGCTTGTTAAGGGGGATACCAGCAATTTAGACTGTATCTGATTTGAGGGTTTTGTGGTGGAGGGTCTAGGGTTTTAGACTTCTGTGTTTCGGACTGATGTTTCAGGATGTAAGCATTTGGGGTGCTGTGATTGCGGTTCCGGACGGAGGTTTTGGATTGAGTTTTTTCCGGCACATGCTCCCGTATCAAACGTATTACAAAGCTCCAAACCCAAGATGGCTGCTCAGAGCTAGGGTTTAGGGTTTTGGTTTAGGGTTTGTAACATGTATGTACTCACTTCATCCCTATAGCCCCCACAGCACCCCAGTTTCCATCGACTTTCCATTCCGTACTAGGGCTGTGTAATAAGCCTAAAGAGCGAACCCGAAGCCTGGATGACTGCTTCCTTAGTAGCTGGGTAGGTATGTTTTGTCTGGGTGGGTCATCAACAGGGACTTGCTCCACGCACTGGGATCCTACACACTAAAGCCTAAACACTAAACCCCAAACGCTAAAATGCCTAGAAGACCTTGAGACCTAGGAATGGAAGATCTTCAGCTCAGACCAGCCCCTCGGCGAAAGATAAGCGAGTTGCTGTTAAGGAACTTACCCAGAGGGTCCATGTACCCAATAATTAGGTACTTGGGATTTGGGTAACAGCAATTATAGTACAGGTTTGGGGTAAGTACATGATTATTGGGTACTTGGACCCTTAGGGTTATGATTTTAATGGGTATTTGTAGTAATCAATCTGCTTCTCCCATTATAGTGACTTAGCTTAAGTTCCTTAACAGCGACGCAGGTGAGAGCGGGGCAGGAAACCTGTGTTGGACTATGTGACGAGGTGTTGGTTTGCGTTTTCAATTCGGGTTTCATTCAGGCAGCTTAGGTTATGAATTTAGGTCTCAGAATTACATCTGTAATTCTACCTACCTATGAACTTCCGAGCATAAGACTCTATAGACATGCCCCCCCAAGCCTGACCAGGCGCTTGGAGCTCAGTTTGCAATCACTTGTAATCATTATTCTCCGCTTAATTTCTGGGATTGCACTGAGAGGATTACGTGTACGGCTTTGGGGGTCTTCCTCTAAGGGGAATTGAAAAACCATTCCTGCGATGGCAGACCTCCTGAGCAATCTCTGGCAGTTACGGCAGCATTGGAAGCAAGACGTTCAACCCAAACTCAAAAAAGAAACAGGAAGCAAACACTTTTTGCAGTAGAAAAGTGCAAGCAAGTAAAGAGGTAGACATGCCTGAGCCCGATACCCCCCAAAACTGTGCTTAGGTCTACCCCCCCCCCACCCACTCCTCCTAAAGCACCAATGAGTCGCTCTGCCTGTCTGGACAGAGTTGCTTTTGTTGTTCCTGGCAATTTGGATGATTCTCAAGGAATGCTTGCAGCAAGTGCCTCTAAAATTTGGAGAGATCTTATTAGGCAAGCCCAACTTTCAGAAATACCCATACATTTCTCCCTTGAAAGTCCATGGTCCGTAGCATATAAAGCTCCTGCCCAGTCTCCTTCCCACATGGCCTTCTTTGAGAGTCCTGTGAACCCCTTTTTCAACGATCCTGCCTGGAGACGGGGTTGACGAAAAGGTGTTGTCTGGAGCGAGGCCCATCTGAGTCATACTTAATGAATTATTCGTACGGCATCATGCCAAAACGTTTGGCACACACTAGGCCGCCAGTCCATGGCCACCATGCAATGTGGGGCAAAATGTCCTCCATTTTTGACCTTGATTCCACTGGATCAATGTTAGAGATCCTTTATACTTTTTGGGGTATGGGATTCCTGACATTCAGGTATACAGGATCCTTTTTTCTTCCTAGGGTAATGTGGGCTAAGTCCAGAGACGAGGCACTTTGTCCTTGAGCGCTCGGTGTCTTTGAGTGAGTTTGCTGCCAGCATCCTTGGGGCGTGAACACCCTAACCTTGAGACAGCCATCAACTGATAAGAACTACTTGCCAACCCCAGCGTAGGGGTTTAGGGTTTAGGGCCAGTTACAGGGATAACGTACTTGTTTTCCCTAGACATGTCAACAAATGACATGGACGTTACTAGAAGAATCCCGAGGGAACGCCCTAATGTCATGATTGGCTCAGCCCTTTACCCCACCCCGGACCTCAACACCCAAGCCCGTGGCCCCAACCCTCAAACCCCAAATCCTAAACTTTAAAGCCCCAAATCCTTAACTTTAAGCCCCAACTCCTAGACTTTCATCCCCAAATCCTAAGCTTTAAGCCCCCCAAACCTATTCCGAACTCTAAAGGTTTAGGAAGCAGGGTAGGAGGGACGTAAACCAGCTGAGTGGCATTTCATTTGGAGATACTATGGTACCCATTATCGAGTAAGATTATATCCTCCTTTTGGGGTATAGTATTTTATATGAGGAATAAAATATTACTAGGTTCAACCACCAAAAAACATTACTCGATAATATAACCCCCAATATGATATAACCCCCATATATACCGTATTATAATATAGTAGTTTCCATTTTCTTTTCCATTATCCCTATATAACTAGGTTCAACCACCAAAAAACGATATTCAGTAATATAACCCCAATATAAACCCTATTGTAATATAGTAGTTTCCATTTTCTTTTCCATTATCCCTATATAACTAGGTTCAACCACCAAAAAAACACTACTCAGCTGATGTTGAGGATGTGGTCACCTACAGCACCCTCCTCGGTGCCTTTGCAAAGGACACCCCCGGGATAGCCCTTAGGGTTGGAGTTGCAGGCTTTAGGGTTTAGGCCTTAGGGCTTAGGACTAGGGTTGAGGAATTGGAGTTTAGGGTTTAGGGTTTAGGATTTGGGTTGAGAAATTTGACATTTCGGGTTTAGGGTTCAGGATTTGGGTTGAGGCATTTGGGGTGTAGGGCTTAGGGTTTAGGATTTGAGTTGAGGAATTTGAGGTTTAGGGCTTAGGGTGTAGGGTTTGGAAAAAGAGTTCCAGGGTCCAGGGTTGAAAATTGGGTTTTGGGTTTAGGAAGCTACGGGGCTTTGAGGAATTCGAGGTTTAGGGGTTCAAGTTTCAGGGTTTGGGTTGAGGAATTTGAGGTTTGGGGTTTGGAAGATTCAGTGTTTGGGTCAGGGATTTGAGTTCCAGAGTTTGAAGATTCAGGTTTTTGTTTTTACTCTAGGGTTGAAGGTTAAGGCTTTAGGCCTAAGCCCTTGAGATTTAGGATTCATGGTTGGCGATTTCCGGGGTTGAAGTTCAGGGCCCAGGGTTGAGGATATAGGGTGAATTTGTGAGTCTCTGGGGAGGTCCTACAAAAATTCCATCCAGTCCTTATTGAACCAGCGTATACACCAGTGTACGGCCATTAGGACTACTGGTCTTGCTGTTACATCATGTCCACTATTGTAATGATGCCTGCTTAGCCTTGTTCCTGCCAGATCCATGATGAATTCCCATAGTTCGTCTTTCAGTTGCAGTTCCTGCAGGCTGGTAATGCAACCGGCGCCCGAGACTGGCTGCTGCAGGCAGAGGAGGCGCCGAACCTGGGAGTAGGACTCAGGAGTTTGGGCTTCAGGGTTCAATGTACAGGATTTGGGGTTTCGGAGTTTGCGACTTTTTCATGCTGCTAGGATTTGGAGGGGTGATGGTTTAGGACTTAGAGCTCAGGCTTGGGGAAGGTTTCAGAGTCAGGTTGCCTGTTCGTGGGTACCGGGTGGAGGGTGGGCTTGGCAGGGCTTGGGGTACAGGTGTAGGATGCAGGCTGCGTGGGCTACTGGACCTTCAATATATTTCTGAGTTGAGGGATTTGTTGTTGAAAGCCGGGGTTTTGAACCGTATACCAGCTTGATGCCCCTTACGTTCCCAAGTGCAATCACATGATACACTTCTCAATTTCGCACCTCGCCCAAGCTAACATGGAACCCCTGGTGTTCCATGTTATTTTGGGACATGGTAACCCTAAATCTAAACACAACAACACCCTTAGCCCCCCTAGACCCTAAACCATAAACCTTAAGCCGCCAGCTCCCCCTTTGCTGCACGTGGCCTAACCTCTTCAAAACCCGAAAGCTCGGTGTTCAGGTGGGCATAGAGCCAGACCTCAGCTGCTACAAGCAGGTGATCAAGGTCGAGGGTTTAGGGTTTGAGGGTTTAGGGCTTCCGGTGGTTAGGTGGGTTACATGAGATTACGGTTGGGGTTTTGGGCCCTAAGTAGGGCTCCTTGTGGGTCTTGTGGGGAATGGAGGTAAAGTCTCTAGACTCCCCTGACAAGCTGCCTCACATCCTAGACAATCCCGCTATGCTGTGGAAGTTCTGTTTCACCGAGACCTGCTCTTCCTTTTGGGAGGTGGGGAGGGGTGGCTCGGGCTTCATGTTTGTGTTTTGGGCTGAGGGTTTTTGGGTTTTAGCAGTTCAGGCCCCAGGCCCATGCGCGAGGCTTTCGGATTTTACGCTTTGATTTTTCATTGTGGAGTGAGGTGTAAGGCATACGGTGTTTTTTCTCGAGCTTACCCTTATGAATGAAGGGTCCAAGGACCCAAATAATAGGGTTTTGTATATTATTATGAATGGTATTTGGCCCCTAAACCCATAGTAGTTGGGTCCTTGGACCTAAGGGTTAGGGTCTAGGGTTAAGGGGCAGCTTGCCCTGGGCCAGTAATCCACAACAACTTGCTGTCGCATGCGTTGAAAAATTATCATCTTGCTATAAACAAGTTTCAACAAGACAAGATTGTGCGAGTTCACTTCCAGTAGGGTTGTATAAGGGAGCCCATTCGAAAATACTTCGGGATGGTTCAGAGTCCAACCCAGACATGTCATCTGCTGATAAGGTCCTAAACACCAAGCCCTAAGCCTGCGAAACTCGGGTGCACTTTGGCCCAGAGTGACATGGGACACCACACACGCCTCTTCTCTCACATTTGAGAAGCACAACTCTTCAGGTTTCATGTTTTGCTGCAGAATGCAAGGTTCAGGGCTTATATCATTACAGCGACTATATAATAGGGATCACATAAGCATCATGGAAAAGAACATGGAACCTAAGATATTTATATGGGTAGAGGAACAGGGATGAAATTTGTGTCCTTCTATCCGTTACTTCCTGCTTCGGATATGCCAGCGCTCCGACCACCTCGGGAAGTTTGGGAGCTTTCCAAGTCAGATGTCGCCCTTTCCCCCAAGAATACTAGGTGCCATGCTGTAAGGAGTGCTCGCCCCTAAGCCCTGAAACCCAAAACCCTGAAACCCTAGACCCGGGTTCGGAGATTATGCCAGCGTCCACACTAGCCCCAGGCCTCGGATTTTGAAAGTTCTGAGCTCGCTAGACCTTTAGACACTTGTTTATGTTTTGCACAGCTATGCACTTACAATAAGAGCAGCTGTGCCTGCATAAGCTTACTGTGCCACAAGGGATGCAGGTTTGCATGCCGTAGCCCTCCACGCCATAACCTAAAGCCTCAAGGCCTGAACCCACGAGGTTGCATGGAGCTTGATGGGTACAGGTCCAAGTCGGGCGTGTAAGTAGTTCTTTAGAAACTTTAACCAATAGTACTCAAGACGATATGTGGGAAATTGTAAACGTAGGTATGAATATCCTTGAAGCTCCAAATACCTCGTGCGCAGGCTTGCGCGCAGTCCGGCGATTCAGCCATGGCTGAGCGCATGGCGCGACGACTGCTGCGGAAACGGCTGACACCAGATGTCTCTCGCCGGCAAGCTGTAGCAGCTGAGCACCTAGATATATGGGAGTTGCCAAAAAAAGGTTTCTGTTCTTGGGCATCAGTAGGATTTGGATTGGCCTGCAAGTTCTGTCTGAACCCCCAAGCCTTGTTTCAGTGTTGCCTTTCTTGGTCTGACTGCTTCGGGAGTTGGGGTCCCATTGACGCTCAGAAATGTTTAGTTTAATCAGGGTTTGAGGTCAGAACTGCGGTTTGTCTTTCAGTAACCCGACCAAGTACCGGAGAAGCCTGAACAGCAAGAAATGTTGCCTTAACCTGAACCGGCCACGGTATAGCACGTCCCAATTTTTGCACCCTACGTCAAAAGACCGTCAAAATTAGCCCAGTGCGAACCCTAAACCCCAAACCCTAAACCCCAAACCCTAAACCCCAAACCCTACGGGTGGCAGCCGCATCTTGTTGCGAATGTGAGCTAGCAGCTAGAAGTTGGTTGGGCAGCTAGGAGGGTCATTTCCTCATAGCCCCCTTATGTCCTGCTCTAACTCCATCCTAAAACCAAAGACTTGTGAAGCCCCTGCGGCCTAAACTTGAAACCCTAAACCCCTGAACCCTAAACCCTAAAACCAAAGACTTGCTAAGCCCTGACGAAGTACACCTGCTACGAAGGTCTACACCTACAACATGCTCCTGAATGCCCTTGCCAAAGGAGGCAACTGGGTCTCTGCGGAGTGCCTTGCCTCAACAAGCCAAGCAGTTAAGGGTGAAGGGTTTAGGGTTTAGGGCGCTTCTCCAAATTTTGGGCGCATTATGTATTTGGCCTTCAAGTCGATATAGCCATTACCGTGAGAACCCCCAATGAGATCGACTATTCTTGAGAAACTTTCACATTCAGCAGGATGTTGGTGTTCAGCAGAATGTGAGAAGCTCTGGTGGGAGTCTTCAATCCTTGTCCTTCAATGATGCAGAAAAGATGTTGTTCAGTAGTTTATAGCAGTATTATTGGTATTCCACTACTATTATTATTATTAGTCGCATTATTGTTTTCTCGCATATTTATACATCATATTATTTTATAAACATTATTACTATTATGTGGGCAAGCTGTTCAAGTCTGGGGTCCCCATCACAAGGATCCAGCAGTGGCCGAAACGCCCTAAGGAAAAATCTCAGCAAGGCTCTAAACCCCCAAACCCCTAAATGGAGTTCGTCCAGTCTACTTGGAGGATCATGGGGACCTTGTAAGTAGGTCACTGTTCATTTTTTTAGGGTTTAGGGTCAGGGGCGGCTTAGTAACTGGGTTAATAATGAGGATAACTGGGGTTATATGGGTTGTAAGTGTACTGAGTCCCAGTGACTCCCCAAGTAACCCGAATTGACAAAGCCAGGTTTTGGGTGGACCACATGCAGCGAGCAGCAAGGCGAGCAGAATCTGGTCCTGACACGTGGTTTAGGGTTTGGGGTTTAGGGTTTTTGTGGTTTGGGGGTTTGGGCTTAGGGTTTAGGGTATAGACAACACAAGGGTTTCGCAGCATACCTACTTAGCCGAGAACTGAACGCAATGCGAATTCATGAGATGAGGGATCGATGGAGCTTGGTGCAAGCAGGCGAAACATGGGGGGGAGGGGTGTCAAGCACATGCAAGTAGACTTGGACCACAAGGACATCAAGCTCATTTTGACATCTAACATATTATACCCCTACATTACCCCTATATACCCCATATATTACCCCTGTATACCCCTACCTCCCCCCAACCCCGGCCCGAAGTCCCCCAAGAAACATGTTGGCCTGAACCCTAAGTTTTGACGAGCCCACTCCCTTTTCAGAGCCGTGAAGCCCGAAAGCCCAATGCGGATATTTAGAAATGATGGAAGGGACAATGGAAACTACAGGGATTATAGGGATTATATAGGGTTTATGTAGGCATTATTTTGGGGTTATATTGGGGTTCTATAGGGAGAATGGAAAAGAAAACGGCAACTACAATGCAGGGTTTAGGGGTCTATAGGTGTTATTTGAGTTAATGGAAAAGAAAATGGAAACAACTATTTAGGGTGTAGGGTTTCCCGAAATGAGGGCTACCATATTAGGGGTCTTCATAGTAAGGCTTGTAGCATTGTTTTGTTTATGCTCGGGTCCCGTATTTCTGGAACTTGCCACTGCAGGTGGAACCATCATGAGTTCCCGCTTGACCAGATGAGTGTGGCATATTCCGAGGCCAGTGCGGGAGCTTGACTATCCTTACCAATACTTTAGGAGGACCCCCCACCCTGTAATAGTGGTATAATAGGAATATAAGAGGACCCTAATAAAATCCCTATTATCCCCTATAGTCACTATTACTGGGTGGGGGTCCACCTAACCAATACTACTGCTGTTACCATGACTTTACGTAAGTATAAGTATATTGTCCTAAGATCTTCTTGGTGTTGTTATGGGTTCCCCAGCTTGGCTTAGTGAGAAGTTAGATCATAGTTACCCTGCTGGACACCTGACCTAGCACTACATATGAACCCCCCCATAGCTTAAGGTCGTGAGGATGCGAGTGTTTTATGGGCATGTTTCGCCGCGGGAGGTATTAGTGGCAGAGCCTTTTTTTGGGCATGGGCTGGAGGCGTAGAGCTATGGAGTGTGATCAACGCTTGATCCTTCAAGCCTACAGCACGCCTCAAGCCTGAACAATCATCTTCCTGATGCATAGTAAGGGATATGGAATGGGTTTTAGTGATTCTCTAAGAATTCTAAGGGGCTACTGCGGTGGATACTACAAATCCTGCATGACCCTAAGTACCTTATACCTTGGGAATAATGGTACTATACTATACTAGGGTCATGCCAGACCTTTAGTATCAACGCTATGGCCCGTATACCCATTCCCAGCAAAGAGGCCCCCAAACCTTCATGGCATTGAAAACCTTGAAGCCGCATTTGAAGCAGGCGCTCCTTGCAAATCCTCATTCGGCCTGCTTCGTAGCTATATTCAGAGGTATAAATTCAGTGAAGTTCTACAGGCTGTTTGAGGGCCCCCATAAACGAGACATCTGCCCCTCTATGAAGTTGCTGCCGGAGAGAACCTAAACCCTTAACCCTAAACCCTCAACCCTAACCCCCACATAACCCCCCCTTTAAGGGGTTTAGACTCTAAAGCCTTCAACCCCGAACCCTAAAGCTCCCTTCCCCCCACCTACTCCGAGCCCTATGAGCTATAGTCTAAACTCCTTGAAAGAGGTTATATGGGGGACTACTATAGGGGTCATTAAGGGGGATGCTAATTAATAGTTGAGACTATGGCTGATATAGCCTAAACCCTACCCCTAAACCCCAAAATCCCAAAACCCCACAATCCAAAATCCCTAAACCCTAAAACCCTAAAACCCGCAAGCTCCTGGAGGCCCTGCTGGCGCATGTTGAGGCAGGGAACCTCGAGTCAGCAGAGGCGTGGTTGTGCCTTGGCAGGCATCTTAGTGGCCCGGGTTAAGGGCCAATGGGATTTATGTAGGGGTTATATAGGGATAATGGGATCTTGGGGATGCATAGCTGCAAAGCAGCTTGAACTTGGTGTTTTCTTGGTCTCTTCCTGGATGAGCTTACCGTCTACAAGATGGGCTTTGGTATTGCTAACTCTATAATAAGGACCCATTAAGAGTGACATGGTAGCCATAGGTTTCGGTTTTTGTTCAGGTTAGGTCTGGGATTCAGTGGCTAGGTTCGGGGTCGGGGGTGGGACTTTAAGTGCATAGTGATGGTAGAACGATGAACCGGAGATGAGGGAGGCATCACAGAGGTCATAGGGATAGACCTTTCGCGACTTAGGGGTTTGGGTCAGGGTTGAGGGAGTTTAAGTTTCACTTGAGTTTGGAATTTGCAAGTATAGGGCTTCAGTTGCTGACTGCGAGTTTCGAGCGCGCGGCCATGGCAGACTGTCTGAGAATCCACCCTGCAAGGGTCAGTCATAGTTTTTAGGCCAAATGGATTGATCCGAGTATCTGCAAAAGTTAAAGTCCGCACCAGACACTCCATCCAAGAAGCCCATAATAGAACCCAACCCAACAGGGTCCCAAATTTTGGAAAGCTGTGAAGCACTGTAATCCGGTATGTGTCCTGCGCATGTTCCAGAAGCCGATCACCGTCCATGAGTCAAGGATTCCAGTTAGTGCAGCGCGGTGAGGCCTGCAAGTGCTTCAGATAGCTGCATTAACCAAAAGATCTTTGAGTCATAGCTATTGATGTTAGATTGGGACATTCATGCTGAGATACTTTGAGGCCTCCATGCCCAAACGATATCACCGACGTATTGGCTCCCTCTAGGGTGATGGAAAGAAAGATGTCCAGGCAATATATGTCCCCCCTAAGTAGATAGGATGTGGCTTTGGGTATATTTTCATAAGATCCCCAGATACCTCATAATTCTATCTACTTGAGGGAGACGAAATCCTCTACCCACGAAAGAGGTGCCCGTAATTTTGAGAAACCTCCCCCTCTTTGTTTTACCTGCCGTCTTGGCCATCAAGGCTGCAGATGATGGGCGCGGACCTTAGGGTTTTTGGTTTTATGGCTTTGGATTTCAAGTTGCAAGATGAGGGGCTTACTGATCGTGGTATGGAGTTTAGGAATTGAGGGCTTATAGTCCCCCTTAAGTAGATAGAATATGGGGTACATGGGGAATCTTATTATGACATACCCAAAGCCGTAGTCTATCTACTTAACATGGCTGCATGTCCCAATGCGGGCCTCCCTGCAGTGAGGCAGCTTCCAACCCGCTGTAGTCAAAATCCTTTAAGGGGGTTGAATAGGGGATTGTATGGGGGAGTACTATAGAGGTTATTAAGAGGGATACTAGGAGTTTAGACTATAGCTCATCTGAGGTTATGATGGCATTCATGCCACTTAATAGTCCTCACATCGACGTTCATAAGTCGTGTTGAAGGACCTAGGTTTGAGTTTAGGGTTAGGGATAAGCCTATATTTATAAGTCTGCCTGAGCCCAAAAAGTATGTAGACACATGTTGTTTGTTTTAATCTTTTCATGGCCTTTGGGCCATTATTTTGCATACTCCTGGGGTCCATGTACTTTAAAAGACATCCCAAGAACTCCCTAAACCCTAAACCTTACCTGCAAGTAAGGCGAAGGCATCGAGCCACAAGCTCGATGCTACACTGCGCCAGAGCCTTACTTTAGGGTTTAGGGTTGGTAGTTTCCCTAAATAAGAGGGACCCCAATAAAGACCCCATCATACTATAATCCTTGTTATAGGTAGCCCCAAAAGGTACCCAAAATTAAGATTCCAAATGGAATAGTTTGGGGGGCATCTGGGAGAGCCCTACCTTTAAGAAATATGCACACGGATTTGTGGCTGTGGTCTTCAGGACTAGGCTTCAGAGCCTGATCTGGTTGGCTGGGTGTTAGGGGCAAGGGCTCACGAAAACGATGTAGCCTTCGCAAACCACATAAATTCGCTTATAGCCGCTTCTCAAAAGCAAAGGGGGCCAGATGGCGGCAGGAGGGTCATGGATGTAGAAGCTGAATTTGCGACTTGCCCTAGGTTCATGGAGAAATGAGTCTCGCCTCTTTGCTTAGCGGCGGAGATGTTGCCGAAGGTTTTTCGCACGAGTCCAACGTGGAACGGAACCCATCAGACTCCCAGGACTGCGCAAATCGACTTATTCTCTTTCTGAGCTAGCAAGTTCTCCATAACATCCTTATTCCCATCTTTTTCTTAGTACGGACCACTAAAATGCCCCCCTAATGTCTGTACATCCCCCGGGTCCCTATGTAAGGCCATGTGTGTAAACTCTTGAACCAGAAGCCGAAACGATGTGCTGGCATAGTTCAGCCCTTCACTCCTGGTTGAAGTTGCGTTTCCTAACCTGAGGCTGTACGTGCTGCCTGCATCTTACCTGAGTTCTGCAGGAGAAAAAATGTTCATTTTGAATTTAAGCCTTACCCGGACCCAAAGAGTAGGTCAAAGTATGGTCCCAATTAGGGTTTTGGGTGGTCCTGGTAAACCTTTTTCCCTTGATCCCCAGTCTATGAGGCTTGCGAAGAGATATCTTGATCAAGGAGATCTTGACGAGGCCAGGTGCTGAAGCGGCCGCGGTCTGCATACTTACCCATCCTTACAAGGGAAGCTCCCTGAACATGATTTTGAATAGGGTTTAGGGTTTACGGTTATATTTCGAAGAACCAGCCAAGATCATTCAGAGTAAGCCCGACACTACCCAGAGGCATCCTGCAAAAAGGAAAGGGATAAGTTGCAAGCAGTTGAAACGTTTCAGGGAGCTGTGAGTCTTGGCTTCTCTTCGGTCCTTTACACTTGAAATTAGACAGGCCCTCATGATTCAGATCTGCATGCTATGAAATCCCAATTTAGCAGGACCCTCCTTGTACCCTTAATTGCGGATATATGGTCCCCAATGGTGGGTACTTAGGCCCTAATAGAGGGTAGGAGGAGGGTCTAGGTAATTTCTCTAAGTTTAGGGTTTAGAGTTAGGGCTTCAGGGAATCCAGGCGTCTACATCCCCCTAAACCCTAAATCTTAAACCCTAAACACTGATCCAGGCGTCTACATCCCCAGACCATCCCAAAGCCCTACTTGGAGGGTCATGGGGACTTAGTAAATCCCCAATCCCTCGGTGGGACTCTTTGCCAGGGGCAATTAGGGATTAGGGCTTAGGGTCGTCCACAGGACGCTTGCAGAAATCCTAGAATCCTTTAAGAGCTCAACCTTACACCGTAAACCCTACACACCATGAACCCTAAAGCTCGCAAATTCTCGGCCACAGGCCTTAAACCCTTTCAGGTCCTTCAACCCTGCACCCCAAACCCTTTAAACAAAAAAAACGTGCTCGGGAACCCCAAAAGTATGTAGAAAATTGCTTGTTGTGCTTTTCTTAAAGGTTTTGGGGCTATTATGTTACCTACTTTGGGGGTCCATCCCCAGGGAGCCCAATACCCCTTAATTAAGGAATATAGCGTAAATCATATTAGGGACCCTCGCACCTTTAGGGTATATTCCTTGGTTAAGGGGTAGTGGGCTCTCTGGAACCCTAAGCCCTAAACCCATCTTGGGCTCTCTGGGGTCTTAGGGTTTAGGAGTATACCAAGGCTCGATCATGGCTTGGTCGGATGAGCTCGTGGTCCTACTCTCAGCCGTCGCAAGGGTGCCGGAAGTGACACTTCCCCATAGCCGACATGAGCTATAATCTAAACTCCTTACAGGGGGTTATATAGGGGATTATATAGGGGACTACTATAGGGGTTCTTGAGGGGGATACTAGGAGTTTCGACTATAGCCACATGGGTTGTTCTCAAAATTATGGGCTCCTTTTGATTATAGGTTATATTTCGGCACCTAATATTTAGGGGCACCAAAATGGGTCCCTAATTTTGGGAACTACCCACATGGAACCTGACAAAGGTTCCTATGCAGGTTCTTTCTAAAGATGTTAAAAGGTGGCCATGTGACACATCGTGTTGGTTTTGGGGGGGAGGTTCTTACCTTTTTTCTACCAGGGTCTCCAGGCTTCGGGTGCAGCTTAGGGCTCTGTTGCATGTTTAGCTGTAGGAAGCTGTAGGGTATTCATAGGGTTCAGGCTAATGTAGACAATAAACCCCTCCGCTTAATAGGGATTATAGTAGGGATCCTAATATTCAGGCCCTTAAAAGGAGGGGCTCATGAATTAGGGGTCTACATTACCTGTAGCTGCCTCAGTACTCAACACAGGGCCAGCAGCTCCAAATGGAACCTCTGGGGTTCAGGGTTTAGGGTCTAACTTTTAAGGTTTAGGGTCTATAGGGTTTGGGGTTTTCAGATTTTGGGTTTAGGGTTTAGGGTGTACAGAGTTTTGGGTTTAGGATTCATTTGGAATCCGAGAAGTTCGGTTCAAGAGCTTCGCAGGTTCTGGGCGAATTCCATCCTCAAACTTGGCCCTCAATCTTCAACTTCAAGCCACCCACTCTCAGCGCGAAGCCCTGAACCCTTAAAGCCCAAAACCTCAGCGCCAAGCCCAATACCCGAAGCCTTCACCCTCCAGCCCTAAACCCTCAAACCCTCAAACCCTAAACCCCTCAAACTCTAAGCCCTCAAGCCTGAACCCTATATGCCCTAAACCTTGCACCCTACACTCTTAGTTCCTGCAAGGTCCAACCATCACGCGCCTGAGACACTCCTTCAAGCAGTGCAGCCCGAGAGGCGAGGACAGGATTCACAGTTTCGAGATTTAAAGGCACATATGAACTATAGTCTAAACTTCTTAAAGGGGGTTATATAAGGGATTCTATAGGAGACTACTACAGGGTTATTAAGAGCGATGCTAGGAGTTTAGACTATAGCTCATATGGGGTTTTCCAAAACACCGGGTCCCTTTAAAGGGGATGTAGGGTTATATAGTTACATAAATCATATAGGGATGTGTATGTATGTATGTATGTATGTATGTATGTATTTAGTTAGAGGGTTTAGGGTTCAGGATATAGAGGGTCTCGGCTAGAGTTTGAGGCTTCGGGTTGAGGATGTTGGAGGGGTTATAAAGTACATAGCGTGGGAGAATGGGAAAGAACATGGAAAATCACATGAGAACATGGTTTGTTTAGGGGCTTGTTCTACGTTTTGCTAGTTTCTAGGGCATCGGATGGCATGTGCACTTCTTGGCTTGCCTTCTGCGGCTTAAATATGGGAGTTCCCCAAAATCAGAGGTAGCTTATTGGGGTCCTTATAATACGGATTAAAGAGTTTTCGGGTCTATATTGGAGTCCCCTTACTTCTGGAAACTGTCATATCTTGATCTGAAGGGCAGTTTGGAAAGGCGCTGCCCTTCCAAACGGCCACGAACGAACAAGTAAACGATGCCCATCTTCCGGGGCTTACTGGGTAGGTTTTAGGGTTTGGGGTTTAGGGTTTGGGGGTTTAGGGTTCAGGATGTAGGGTTGAGGTTTCCTCAGGGTTACCCCAATGATGGAGAATGAAATGGACAAGAAAATGGAACATGAAATGGAAACTGAGATTATACGGGTAGTTTAGGGTTTTGGGCTTGGGGTTCCTCAGGATTTAGGGTTTAGAGGGGAATAACGGAATATGGCATATAGGGATTAATTATATAGGGATCATATTCCCTACTAACCCCGGTAAAGAGGTGAATCTTAAGTTCTGATTGTGTACATCATAAAGGAGTATAGTTTGCGCAGCTTTGTCTACAATATCCTACTCATCTCCTTGCTTACTACCCATGAACCCCCTAAACCCTACACCCTAAACCTGTAACCCTAAACCAGTCTCCAGGCAATCCCAGGACTTCAAGACTTCAAGGCATCAATGGGCTGTAAATCGTAACCACAAACGCGATTTCATCAATAACCCCCCCCTACCCTACAAACCCTCTAGAATCCCCATATAAACCCTACGTAATCCCTATATAACACCCACGTAACCCAAGACGCCGAGCATGATCCCCCTCTAAACCTTTTTGTAATCCAATCCCTATATGTGCCATAACCTAAACTACTTAGAGTGGGTTACATAGGGGATGATATAGGGGCGTATTATGATTAGGGCTTACTAAGGGGGATCCCAGGAGTTTAGACTATATATAGCTCACATGAGCAGCCCTAAGCTCTAAACCTTTTGAGACTATAGCTTCTGAACCCAATGTAACCCTAACCCTAGATTATTCCTAAACCCTAAACCCTGAGCCCTACAGCCTA
>CAJNIZ010044341.1:0-15362 GCA_905231905.1 Symbiodinium pilosum
AAACCCTAAACCCTCAACCCATTCAATACTGTGATTCGAGGCAAGCTTCTACCGTTGTGTCACAAGGTCGCGGCCTTGGAGCTAAGAGCTGTAAGGTTTCGGGTTGAAACTTGGGGACTACCCCTAATTACCAAGTAACAGTCCGTAATAGGGGAACATGAAAGATCTTGTGCAACCGTCAAACAAACGTTATCCCCCTTNNCCCCCCCCCCCCCCCCCCCGCAGTTCAGATAATATCTATTTCGGGTGACTTCTGCTCTGCGCCCCTTCTGAACCTACAAATCCCTTCTGGGGCGTGGGCCCGCTTCATCGTGTAGCAGCTTCCAAGTGTCGGACGTTGAGGAATAACTGCAATCGCAATCTGGATCTTGTTACTCGAAGCCGTATTGACCTTACAGCCCCTATGATGTTGGTGCCTATCTTTGAACTTCTTGAAATTTAAGGCCAGGAGTCAGACATGTCAGACTGTGCATTCAGACAATTCCAATGTGGTTATCTGCCAAACATGTTTTCCTACTGCAGCAGATGGCCATTTGGGGTGGTTCGCAAAAAGCGGTGCCAGGACATGTGGGGATTGCCAGGGATTATGGGCATCCCTATTGGCCTATTGGGGTTACATAGAGATTGTTGGAATCAGGCGAATCATCCCACTCCACTGTGCTCCCCCAGCCATTTCTCCACCTTTCTGCGACTGGACATCCAAGTACCCAAGTTGAGGCAATCCTATAGACAGAGAACACGCTGTAGCACAGGCTGTCGCAATTGGTGCTCAGCGATACCAACCCCTGAACTTTCTCGCAGCAGCTTCTGAAAACGTTGCCACTTGTTTCTGAACAAATACACCCTCACCTGCCCAGGGGGCTAGTTCAATAGTGGGCAAACTTTGCAAATTTATGTTGCTCCTATACTCGATCTAAATATACCGTCGCGGAATGAACATGACAGTCATGCAATGCAGAAAAATGTCACAAAGCTGGCAGGGAAGGATGGCAGGAGATAGTCATGGCCATTGTAGGAGAAAGCAATGGGTACAAGCGTCTTTTTCAACTCTAAACGTTGGCACAGTCTGGTGTTGCGATCCCTCAACCCCAAGCCCTGCTGCAGTTGGGCACTTTGCTCCCTTACCCCTTTCGCATTTGGGTACTTTGATCCCTTGAAAGTCGGGCTCTGGCGGTCGCCGAGCCCCTTGTGCGGCAAGCGCACCAAGAGTATTGGGAGGTTGCAGCTGAAATGGTCAAATCGGTTGGGTTTAGGGCCACGGGTTTCTTATGACTACTCTCAGTATAGCGATAGTCGTCGCTGTTGCAGTCGCGGTTGCTTTCCTGCTGATACTACAGTGGCACTCATTGTTGTATACATCCGGCCCCTGACAGTCAAGACGGCAAGCAGCTTTCCAATTCTTGCAAGGTGCCCGCTTAACTTGACAGGGCACTTCATAGTATTATGGGAACCCTCGACTTCGGGTCCCCAAGCAGGCATGGCACTAACCTTGGGGAGCCCACTTACCCTGAAGAGCCTTCATCAGGCGTTATCTTGGGAAACTCCAGTATGCCACAGTATGGTAGATGAAATGGCAGTCTAGCGACTCCGACCAAAGAAGCCAGCATTTGAGAAACCTGTACATGGCAGAAGGATGTGTTGCTTGGACTCCTCACCTCCCGTATCATCTCTGTAAGCTCGCGTGGCCTATGCCACCATCGTCAGACCCCCATGATTGGCTTCAAAACCTCAAGAATGGCTGTATAACTTGTAGGTGCAACCTCAGATGTCTCGCAGCAGTCTGTAGTCCTTGTGGCTACAGGGTTTCTTGATTCATTCCAGATATCGTAACTTAAGCTTGAAAGTTTGACTTCTATAGCTTTGTGCTGTCCAATCTTGCGAGCTCTTACGGAAAATCCGAGCGGCCTCCGAAGGAAGAACTGGAACACCATATTTGTTGGAAAAAGAAAGAGCCTGCGCGCACCATGCGGCCCTCTGGGAACGGAATGGTGGCCCTTGTTCTGTCTATCGGAGACCTGGACCTCTGGGGAAAAAAAGAAGCCACACGGCTCCTGATGCTTCACAGCATGATGTACTGGTTCTCCGTTGCAAAGGGATCTTGCATTGCTTATCACAGGGAACCACAACATGGTGCAACTAGGGGCTGTTGGGATCTTGAGCTCTGAATTCAAGTGCCCCAAAAGAGGATCCCCGCCTAAGAACCAGCAGCTTCATCCAGCCTACAGTTTGTTGGCAGTGAGGCTGGAACAAGCATAGACTACTTGGCACATGTAAGTGCAGCCCACTTCGAACCTCCGAGCTCCCACGGCAGGACACAGAGGTTTAACAATCCTTATTGTTCCCTCGTTTGGGGGAGTTAGTTAAATTCCGGGAAATTCCGCCATGGTCGGCGTTTGGGCTCTGGTTGCTTGACCCAGGGAATGCCAAAAAGGCAGGCCACTTTGACAACGGCACTTCTGGTGGTTGAATGGAGCACTGCCATGCTATCCTCAAGAAATATTGCATCTTAAAGAAAGATCCTGCCAACCTGTCAATCTATGGTAACGATGATGGCCTTCCCCATCTAAAGTACTGCTCCGACTTCGCAGGATAAAGCTCCAGACTCTACACCCTAAATCCTAGATGTCCTTCAAACTCCGTTTCAATAAATATCCTCCTATTGATCCCCTTATAGTAATATCAAACGAGCACCCCCTCCGTGATACTTAGCACTCCCCAACGGAGACGCTATACATTGGGGGACATGTTTAATTCCGGGGGTGAGGGGGGTTGTTCAATAGTAGTACGAAGGGTTTATGAGAAATACCCTACACCCTAAACCCTGAGGAGGTTCTGGGAAGGCTGGGAGAGTTCGTTACCTCCGCTCACTTGGCATCGAGCACAACGTTCCGGGCTTGCCTTTGAGAAACACCCCTAAGGCTCTTTTAGGATGTAGGGTTTTAAGGGTGAAAGCAACCAAGAGTGAAGTACTTCGGATTTGGGTAGTAACCATGGTATTACAGGACTTGGGGAAGTATCTCGTTGTCTATTTTGGTGTTACTGGGGTCCTCAGGAATAAGGCTTTCTTGCACATGCTGAAGTTAATTGGGAATTGGCCACAGGGAGTATTGTGAGGCTTCCATTCCCAAGTGTTTCGGTCTAGAGGTTATGGCCTTCAACCACTGGCTGCTGAGAATCATTCGTGGAATGCGGTGTGGCTTTTATGAAGGTTTGTGATTCAGGGTTTACATTGATACTGGAAGCTTATGGAAGAAGCTTCATAGTGATGCAGTGACCAACCATACTCATGACTGTATAGAACGGTGAGATCGATGATCATCTTTGCTCGTGTAGTATGTCTGTTGCCGGACAACCTTCTTGTCATGGATCTGCATGCATGCATGGCCGTTGCTTCTTTGTTCCATGACGTCTCAGCACCCAAACGCCTGCGTCCGGCAAGATAACGTAGCGCCTAGTATCCATGCCCATCATCGGGGGGATTGGATCATCTTGAGAAACTGAAACATTGATTGCACATATTCTTTCATGGCCCCTGGAAATTGCTGGAGGTGCCTTTCGTCTAGCCTCCGAGGCACAGGGACTTGATAGAGCCAACATGCGGAAGCTGAGACCCTGCATCCAAACAGCAATGATAACAACTTAGGGCACAGTCAATCCTGAGGCGACTCTTGAGGTCCCAGCCCATCTGCAAACATCCGGATGTTGGTAGCCTTGGAGCAAGCGGGCCAGGAGTCGATGAAGTTTGGGTCATACTGGCAAGTGCCTGTCAGCTTGCTCTGCTGTTCTGTATCCTCCACTATGCAGCATGAAGGATTGATATTTCCAAGACAAACGTGGTCGGTTGCAAGTGTGGAGCGCGTGCAGGCACAGAAAAAAAACAAAAGCATTTCATGCTCGATGACGCTTGAACTGTTGACAACTGCCTTTACGACAAAGATGAAGAACAAAATTGCGAACCATTGGTACTCTCCCCAAACCGTTGAAGGAAATTGCAGATGACTGTTGTTGTCCAAGTCGCAAATATGAGGAGGCAAACAACAAGCCCACCCCCAAAATTGAGCAACTTCCATACGGTTGAGCGCCTGGTGTCTCAGACAAGGGTGGCATTTTTGGCTGCGCTGGAGCTGTAACGTTCCCAAATTCCTCAAGCCTTTAAACCAGGAATTTGATCCACAGCCGGAGGTTCAAGGTAGTTTTAAAAGTGGATGAGTCATGACATGCACAAGGCGAAGAAACAGAGGGCTTCCACGGTGCAGGCCAGTTTAGAGTTGGGGGTGTAAGCTCAAGGCTCAATTACAGACCCTGAAAGTTGTAGTGAGTTTCAAGCTTTCCTTGCGCATGGGCAAGGTTGCATAATGCCTGGCAAAGGGACCTCATATATGTATATATACATGGAGACAGAATGCAACCATACGCCCACCACCAAAATTCTTTGAGAACCTGAAATCATCAAATGACAAGGATTCGAACCAATCTTCACACGGACCCCCACTGGCATGACACCAGCCCTGCCTAAAGCCTGAAGCCAACCATCCCGTTTCATTCAATGACTCGATTATCGAAGCTCGATCAAAGGCCAGGAAGGTTCACTCACTAAACACAATATTTTACGATACGGGGCTACTTTTCCTCGTGAAATGCAACTTGCAACTGCTTTGCAAAAGAAGTCTTATGACTCATGTGCCATGATGTTTTGCGTCTTTCTCCCTTGATATTGGGTTTAAGCAAGCTGTACACAAACCAGGTGCCTCCGTCACAGGATCTCGCCAAAAGTGCGGCTCGGAGCAAAGCTGTTACACCCCCATGCCTGTGGAAGCCTTTAATGTGCGTCAGGAATCATCTCCTGGGCCCTCGCCACAATCTTGCAGCTGCTTCGCATCTCTCCGCAATGAAAGTGGCAAGTTCCCATGTTCTTCCCGCGTTATTGTCCGCAGTTCGGATTGCCTGGATGAAGCCCTCACGGTCTGCACCAATATCGCAAAGCTGCACTACCAATGGAAACCCACATACTCGCAGCGTCCACATGGCAAGCAATCGCCCCAATCTTCCATTGCCATCACTGAATGGGTGGATGCGAATGATATGGTAACAACACCAAGCAGCTTTGCCGAAGGCAGAAACGTTATCACAGGGCAATAATACCTCACTAAGGTTGCACAAAAAGCTGATCAAAGCACGTTCTACCAGTGGCCCCGCCACGAATCGTCTCGCACCGCAGCGTGCGCCAGACACTGTACGTTGCACACCTGCACGAGCAGGATCAGAAAAACGCATGAGCTTGGAATGCCATCGCTGAATGTCCAGGATGCACAGAAACGGATCATCCTTCTGTTGCCCAGCATGCCGCAACATGTCTTCCAACGCGTCATCCCAACATTCGCGGTCTTTCGCAACTTTGTCTGGAAACTGCTGTGCATTCCTTGAAGTTCCCACGTACAGGCGCGCTTGTTCCTTCAGGCGCGAACGCACCGGCTGTGGTACCGCTTTCGGTGGAATGAACAAAAGGTGCCGAATGCCATCTCCGGTGCCAGGTAATTCAATGTCCCAGCTGTTACAAGCTATGTGACAGGTGATTCCATTCTCGTCTGGCACCTCCTCGGTGGAAGCCGAAGAGGACGTGGAACTAGAAGTGGAACCCGGGTCTGAGCTCAGGGTATTAGTGGTCGTAGTCGTAGAGTCAAGGCTTGAAGCCTCCTCAGCTGAGGTGGTGGTCGAATCAGGGCTTGCCCATCCACAATCATCCGCAGTTGTGGTTGTTGTTGTGGTCTCGTCTGGACCGGGTTCTAGCGAAATGGCATCGACTGGAAGAAAAGAAGCAACAATGGCCACGTGGAAGTGCCGCTTTTCATCCGTGAGAACAATGTCTGTGGTAGTTGTGTCTGTCTCCGTATCATCAGGGTTTCCCCTTTCCAAAACAAACAAGGCACCATCCTCAAAACAAAGCTGTACAGGAGCAAGATCTCGACAATCAGCACGAACGAGCTGCGCGGCTTGGCATGTTGTCAGCATGCTGTTGGTAGGAACCAGGAAGAAATTGTAGAAAACGTGTTTGTTCCTTCCTTCACGACGATACCCGCCCCAATTGCGTGTGCGGTAGGCATGCCAACAGGAAGACGCATTTTCCAGGGCGCTCAACCTTATCCGGATGCGCGTGCCGCCACGCGAACAGCACTGCTCGTGCTCACTCTCAGCACATGTCCAAATCTTTGTCAAGCCCACGGAGCCACAAATAACGTTCTGGTCACACTGCGTACCAAATAGACCACGGTTTTCGCGGATGGCATTGGCACAATCCGTCGCATGCCAAAGCTCTACATCCGTTCGCTTCATGATTCAGAGCTGCAAACATAGCACGTCCGCAGATGTGCAAAGCGACGTGGCAATCACCCTAGCATGATGAATCAACCGAAACAACCAAGTTGTTCAACATTTTGTGCTTGATGTGGCATGTGACGCACTCGAACATCATCGTTATCTCACGTGAGAAGGAGCACCAGTACCCTTGTGCATTCACAGAAACTGTTGGCTGCTTGAAGCCTGCAAGCTCCTTGAGAAAGACAGATAGGAGAGCTTCCTCCTCAGGGACACAGGCGAGGTGGAGGCCTACAAGCTGAGTATCAGTGTCCCTGGCAAGCACGACAAAGAGGCTGCTGTGAGAAATCCCACTACACAAACAGCCGGCAAACAACAAGAGCTCTCTGAGGGATGTCATGGTATCGCAAACCTGATAATGGAAAGCCAAAGATGACTGCCAACACCGTTTTGAAGTACCCATAATCATACGAAGAATTGAGGACAACACAATTGATAATTATCTACGTGCATACACTATCCTGTGATGGAACTGTGGATCCCCGCGGTAATCTCCATGCGTCGCCGAAGGGCCTCCACCTAGCACATGGAGGGTTTTGGGGCTGATGAGCTAGAGTTTATACCTTGAGTTTCTTATTGTGGGGTTAAGGTTTCGCATGTGTAGGATGTGGGACCCAGGGCAGGCAGAAAAAGTGCTAGGCCGCAGATGCAAGCAGTAGGAAGGCCTGCCTCTGAGACCCGGACGAACATCACCAGAAACTAGCAAACTAAAAGCTTAAACCCTGAAACTCGCAGAATTTCTGCTGACGGCCGCTTTGGAACTTATCTTCGTTAAAAACCACTGCCATAGCGGATCTAACCGCCTATGACGATCATACCCTGTGACCCCCACATGGGTTTGTACCACAAGGAGGGTCTCCATAGGCGAGTTTCTTTAAGTGATAGGAGTATAGAGTTGATACGAGACAATTCTGAGCAACCCCATAGGACAACCCACATATTTCTGAGAAACCCCCATATACCCCGTAAGATCCTGACTAGATGGTTCTTGTAAGTGGGTCGCAAGTTTGGCATGTACCACGCGGCCATGTACTTTCATTTGAAACTGGATAACAGAAAGTTCCGCGCTGTCTTCAGGCAACTTGCTTCCAATAGCGCGCCATTCGCACTTAACAGAAGCAAGCACTTTTAACTAAGAATCTCTGGGCCGCTCTTGAAGCTTACCAGCACAAGTGCCGAGGGTTCCTAGTAACTACATAGATCATCTTGGAAGTTGTCAAAAATAGGCTGAGGCACCAGATAAGAACCCCTAAATTCTGGAAAGCCTGGCCCTCTGGCCTAAAACTTTCCTGTCGACTGCTGATTGGAACTATATACTGATCCCGACCGAGACCATTCATCTGACATGCCCAGCATCTGAGACCGCGACCGTCTTGTACCTGTACCAACCACCCAACCCAGAAGCTTGATTCCTCCAGCTTTCAACTTCTTAGTTGAGCAAGTCCGAAATTCAGAGCGATTCTAGAAGTGAACCGGACTCGGGCAGCGATTTGATTATGTGACAATGCAGCAGCGCAGGGGGCGTTACATTTCAATTATGGGGTCACGCCAGAAACAAATGGGAGAAGCGCTCAAGCTTCTTCTGGACCCTCTGGCGCACGCCACGTGCGGGATCATCACCGCCTGGTCCGCGGGCACCTGTTGAAGCGGCCACGAAAGAAGTATCGAAACCCCCTGCTGCATGAGAAGAATTTGAAGACGTGATAAGGGCTCCAGCACCCCTTCCCGTCAACAAGTTCTCCAGCATCGCGCCACGAATTAGATAGAGGTTTGAACTGAGTCCTCATTTGGAGGAAAGCCTTTTGTCATTGAGAAGGGCAGAGCATGTGGGGATGTTTGTAGCTGTGTAACCACGCCAGAGAGCACATGATTATGCAACATGAGCGATGCTAACTTACGTGGATGGACGGGAGATGGTGGGCAGACTGCGGAAGTCTGGATCCACAAGTATGGATGTTACGGGGATCTTCTCACAGTGCTTCACAGGCTTTGGGTTCAGGGCTTCTCGGATTATAGTCAGGAGCCTGACCCCTCCATATGTTCATTGCACCTACGGAGTTCATCGTAACAGAAAGCCTTGTCGTGCTGCTACCTGCATCCGCATGAATAGCAAGTGTTCCAGGTCACGTGCCAGCTTCTCATGATCTTGTAAACTGGCCCACTTTACCGGAAGACATAGTCTGGGCTATTGGGACCCGAAAGCCCATGTCTTATCACACGGATGACTTGCGACAATGATGCATAATGTTGGGTGGCCATGAAATACAGCTATTGTATAGTTGTTACTGGGTGGGGGCAGTACTTCTGGAGTCGCTTGGTCACACCAGATGTTTTGAACATTGGAGCGGATAGTACCCCAATGTTCTGAAAAAGAGGGCAACGCCACCAACCGGTATCCTTCGGACGAGCCCCTTAATAGTATGCTTTATGTTGGGTGCTTTATATTCAGACCCAGGATTTGAGAAATATCCCGACGGTACAGGGGACCTTAGTTTTATCAAGAGATGACTAGACTAGCTAACGCAACGACCCAACAAAAACCGTACAATAAATTCTGAAATTCTCAAAATCAGCCCTAAGGGTCCAAGGACCCAAATAATAGGGTTTTAGGGCCCAAATACTCCAATATTAATGGTACTTGGGCCCTGTGCTGGTAGCTGGAACTACAGGCCACGAGTGCACAATTCAAATCTTTAATAACCTAACTCGGGCCTTCCTGCAGCCATCCCTATGAAATCCCGAGAATCCAAGAACCCATCATTCCTTCATGGGTATTATTTTTCCTTCATGGGTACCATTTTGGGGATCCCCATAATAAGGACTACAGTATATTGGGGTCTATATTGGGGTCCCCCTATTTAGGGAAACTACTATTTCTTTATGTGCGGAATTTCTGGGACAACACGCCTAATTGCAGTAAGATGCCAACCGCGCATTTTTTGTATTGCCGCGACACCTGAAATGAAAGACCCGACGTCCAAGCTGTAACATCCCCCATTCATGGTACATACACTCACTGCACTGATGGCTACCACAATACTTGTTGCGGGGTGTCCAGGACCATAGCAGCACAATCACTCCTAGCAATCCCACACGTCGCCGCAAAGCACTTCCAAATGAATTCCCTTCCTGCATCCATGCCACCGCAACTACTTAAAAACAAACCCTTGGGATGCAAGTATGCAAATCATACCTACATTGGTCCTTAAAGTCTGTAATTATTACCTACATTGCGCTATTTGGACCCCTAAGGAAATAAAGACAAGTTTACGATTATTTTCACACCTCGCGTGTTTGGACAGACGGATCTGCAGGCCCAAGCGCCTGCCCTTTGAGGGCTTGCGGACGCAAACACAGCCGACTTCTCAAAATCAATTTCTCCTTCCTATCATATTCAGCATGTGCAACCTTTTCTTCTTCCTGAAGGGGGTGTTGATTGGGGCTTATATGAGAGACATGTTTATTGCATCGTGAGGCATGTATGTCGACACTCCTGACTACTTAGAAGTAAAATGCATCTACCCAAACCTGCCGACCACCATGAGGGCATGCTTGCAGACTGCGATGAGCGATGCTTACATGCTCTGCATAATATTCTTGTGCAAGGCTGGCTTAGTAGGGGCTATGTGGCTTGACCACTATGATTCATGTGAAAGAATGAGGCCTTCATTCAAATATGTGGTAGTTGGGACCCTCAAAAAGGTACTTCTAATTTTGGGAAACACCCACATGATCATGGAAGAAGGCTGGAACGGCTGCCTGGCAAGTGCAGCTTCGCTGCAAAGGCAGGGTCTTGCTAACTGTGATGGAACGCTCTGCTGTCAGATTTCTGATGCTGAGCAGCTGACGGCATACCGCACTGGTTGAACAATCCTCCTTAAGCTTCTGGAATGTAGTTGCCTACATCATAGTCTATTGTTCGTTACCCTAACTTAAGTGTTGTGGCCTCGTTGTAGCTTCGAGCCTTAATGCGGGCAATTGCAACCTTGAGCCCAAAAAATCAAGTTCCAAAGGAAGTCTGGCAACGTCCTTCCAAGAACGACTCATCTCTCTTATCTATCTGAAAGATGAGCAGCTCGACGTCAAAGCATCATTGCAGGGATGTACAGTGCTTACCGTTCGATCAGTCGATTGGTGACAGTGCGTAGCTTCTCATGTCCTTCTAAACCTGACTTATTACTTGTTTATGAGGCAGCAGCTGTTATGGTGGGCAGAACCAACAGAGTCCCGTGCAGATAAGAACAGCATTCAAAATACAAGGGGAATGGACGCGGACGAACAAGCTCTCAGTCTTCTTGGGAGGGCCTACTTGGCTATACGGCCTGCAGCTGAATGCTCTGAACCACCCTCAGGACAGCAGAGAGAGCGCGATGTTACACAGGAAGCTCATTGAGGTGCAAGGCTTAGATAAGGGTTGCAGACTATCAGATGTTCGTCTTAAGAAGTTCAGCCTAGAGCCCGCAATTAAGCCGGATGCTAGTCTGATTCCAAGAGAAATTCTGATAACAACGCAAAACTACCATGGGAAGGTGGGAGATCACCCGATGAAGGTACGTCTGCGTGAACGTTCAGGCAGCTACAGCTCTTGCTCACGGTGTGTCGACCCATTACTAATCTTCTGATGTTCTTCTCTGCCGTCCCCGGGCAAACGATGAAAGGCAACCAAACCATTGCCGATGACAGAGGCAGTAGAAGATTGATTCATGCAGCAGCTGCTGCTGATTCAAGAGACAGGGTAGGATTCGTTTACGGTCCTCTGAAATGGACAACAAAAGACTACAGTCATCAATAGTTGTGAGAAGCCCTATCCTTTAAAACCCAGAACAAATGCTGCGCCTCTATGCAGCCACAAGTATATAGTCCCCTTTAAGTAGATGGAATATGGCTTTGGGTATATTATAATCCCCATATACCCTACACTCTATTTACTCAAGGGGGCCTATAGGCATAGGAGGGAGGTAGTAGGAAAGGCTGCCGTCCCATGCTCACATATTACCCACCGAGCTCCTGTGACTACTGGAAAACACTAACCTGGACGCCAAGTCACCAGGACCTCAGGAAATTATTATAAGAGTCCATATATCCCTATATAATCCCCAATATACTATAGCAGTTTCCATGTTCTTTTCCACTATCCCGTTTACTTTTTAGATATTTCCAGGTAGTAGGAACCTGTGGCTGAGCAGTGGCAAAGGCCTGTGATAGCATTTTTACAGTGGTAGCAGGGAATTTGGAAGGGTGCGATGACATGTTCGCAAGTTTGTAGGAATCTACTCCACTGACTGCCAGAACTCCCTGATAGCTGGATTCCGCAGTCTGCCAACTGTCAGGACACTTTTAAGTCTAAACGTGGCTCCGTGAGTTCAACACTTGAGAGCCACTTCTTCTGGGTTGCTGTTAAAGGACCTAAATTAAGCTACTATAGTAAGGAAACCCTAATATTTACTATGTACCCATATTATGGTAGTTTACTATGTACCCATATCATGGTAGTTTAACTTAAATTCCTTAACAGCAGCCCAGACGTGCAGTCAACGCTGGCAAGTCCAGCACGGAGCATCCCCTGGCTTCGGATGGGCAAATTGTAGTTTCCCTACATAGGGGGACCCCATTAAGAGCTGTAGTCTAAACTCCTAGTATCCTTCTTAATAAGCCCTATATAATACTCCTCTATATGATCCCCTATTACCCCCCTTTAAGGAGTTTAGACTATAGCTCATATAGCCCCGAAGTACTATAATCCCAATTATTGGGACCCCGAAAACAATATAGGGAAGCCCCCCAAATCTATCCAAAGGCTCTTCTGAAGATGAACGACCGTGCAATACTGGCCTGATTTGACGGCTTCCCAGAAGACAACTGCCTACTCCTAGTATGAAGAATTCCTCTACACGGACGGTATCAAGATCCAGGGAAGCAAGCAGTGCCCCTCGTCAGCCAGGCTTGCACAATCGAGAGGTCTTGCAGTCTCGCTCGATTTGTTTGGGCTTCAGGGGTGGAATGAAACTTCCATGCTGTTCACGCCTTTGTCTTGCTTGCGTCTCTGCATAAAGCCCTAGTCCCCTGCGCTTTTAGCCTACAACTGCTCAGCTTTCTCATGTCTAATGAGAACCTGTGAAACCGTGAAACTCTAGTCTATGAATCCTATATAGCACATCTCATACTTTTGGAAAAATCTTGAAAGACCTCTCATCTATTCCACGGCAAACTCCACAGACCTGACCTTTCCCTCCTGCAGCGACGACACCATGCGGTCGAGAGTGATGCCCTGCTCCATCAGCCTTCCATGCTTTTGGGTATACGGCGGGCCCTAGGGTTACATATGCTGATCAATGGGACTATGAGGGCCCCGGTACAGGATTATGTAGGATGTAGAAACATGCTAACATATCGCAGTGGTCGTGCTGGCCGTAGTCAGAACACTACAGAAAAGAGCTGGGAACGACTGCAATCAAAGTAGTTGTTGCAAGCTCAGTAGCATCAGCACCAGGACAACTTTATCCCACCGGCCGAGCACCCCGCCCCTTCTGAGTGCTTCTTTGAACCAGTGTACCCTTCTAAGTGCTTCTTAGTACACACACCATGAACGGCATACAATTCGTATTGTGAACTGTACATTGCAATCAAAAGAGTCCAAAACATGCCCAAGGCTGACTGAGCGGCATACGCTGAATTGTTAGAGCACGGGCATGGGCGTAGGGCAAGCTCTTGTCCATGGCCTCCGTGGGAAAGTCAGCCTCGAAATCCTTTGCAAAGGCGGCCTGGGTTACTTGATCATTCTGCCCAGAGCCATCGCAGATGCTCTTAATGCGAAGGATCAAGTTGGGACATTTCTTCAGGACCTCCGCAAGCTCCTGAATCACGGTCAGGTTCTCTTCCACCTCCGTTGCATCCCAGGAACGCTGCATTTTCTTCTCAATCGAACTTTGGGACTCGCGCTCTGTCCACTGGTAGTTGCTAAATGCCTCGGTAAGGAACGGTCAGGCCACCGGAGCATGCTCCCTTCGGGATGCTCTAGGGGTAATACTCCAATGGTGGAGAACCAAATGGAAAAGCAAATGGAAAGTGAAATGGAAACAACCCAGCCCTAATTGTTAAAAGCTCTGGTTTTGGTAGGTCTTGATGGGGGTGGAATCTCATGCAGACCATGCAATGTTGTGTCCGACACAGTTTATAAGCTGTCAAGAAGCTGATTTTCGTAGGTAGTGTGTTAGGATGCTATAGAAAATTGCCACAATGAAGAGGTCTCATATGCAGAGCCACTAAGTTGCCTTCTGAGAAGTACGGTTTTTTATGAACACCTACACAAGCCTGTATGATTCATGGCTTAGCGCGATGTGCAAACGCGTCACAATAGGCATGTGGGGGATCGACGATTATAATTACAAATATTGGCGTCTACATTCGGGTCCCCCCATTCATGGAAGCTACCACGTCTTACACCAAACTTCTAGATCCCTTGGGGTCCATGAACCACTAGGCCTATGCACAGTGTAGCGTGGTCTAAAGAGAAGTGGAGTCACAATCTCCTTGCTCGAGGCGATTTTCATAAGCTCTTTCTTGCCTTTCTCGAGCTGCTGTTCCTTCGGAAGCGCCTGCAGGGTTCAGCATCCGTGGTTTGGGGATCAGGGCAAGCCCCGTCCTTTCCAATGTCAGTACCGACAAGATAGTTCCACCATTCTATCAATCGTCAACTAGAAATGCATGGGCATCATGAGCATATTCCCTGATTTCCCCAAGGAAAGGCTTTGAATATCAGAGGGAGGAAGTCCAAAAACCACCAAAAAAAGAGGCCCCAAGAACTTCAAGCCACTTTCTATCCGGGGATGTTTCACAGGTTGATCATGATTTGCGTCCGCCACCTGCTAGAGTCAGACATGTGAGGCACTTGCAAAAGAAGCAGCTGACTCTGCTGTGCCTACAGGATCGAGGAATCATACGTGCCGATTCACCGGGAGCTTGCGGGGATGGAGTCCTTTTTTCTTGTTCCCGGGCCTTGCGCAGGGAGGATGTGAGCAGAAGAAATCCTGTCAAAAGCGATGCCCACCGCAAGGCATAATCCCTTGAGAGTGCCTGACTAGGCCCAATTATATCCACTAGGCTGCCGGGGGATTCTGTCGTCAAGGTCAAACCAATGGGTTGGCATCGCAAGCGCACAATGGCGCGTCTTATAGAAGGAAGAGAGAGAGAGAGATAGAGAGAGAGAGAGAGAGAGAGCCACCAGCAGGCCAACAAAGGGCCGAGAAAGCCTGTCTCTGCAGATATGTTGTCTGGAAGCTCTTTATCCCTAAATGCGGGCTTCTATAAACTTGTGAAGGCTCAAAAAATCCTGAACCTCAACCAAGACTTTACTCCACACAGCCCTCTCGCAGCCTCCGCCATTCTTTCGTACTCTTGTACAGCTTTCGTCCACTCGTCATGGATCTCTGTCAGCCGCGCCTCGCCTGGGCAAACCGAGGCGTTTGTAGGATTTAGGGGGTGTCCAGAAGATTAGGGGGTGCGGTAGGGAAGAGGGAGTATACGTTTCTGGTTTAGACCCTTACCCCACGGCCCTGAAAACCAACGCCTCTGCAACCCTCACCCCGTGAGACTGTAGAAATAGATTCAACGTTGCACTACATGCAGGCAGTACCCAATCTAAGGAAGAGCGCCTCACAAAAGGATTGACAGTCCTGCGAGGTACATCTTAAAGACTACACAGCGCGCAGGATGTTCCGAAGAAAATGGCTTTCCTGAATTGGCCCCGGTCCTGTTCCGCAACACCTTGTTTGCGGACCTGTGAGTTTATGTGTTTTTGTTGGCATCTACCCTCGCCAAACTAACATGGAACTCCGTACAGCCCTTGAAAAAAAAGAGACATCTTTGTTTGTCCCTTTACTGGGTTCCGTCTGAATCCGCTCAGCTAATGTCGAGGTAAGAGTGTTTATCTTTTTGTTGTCTGGTCTTTTTTGTTGTTTGGGCTTTTCGGGTGTTATTTTTTTTGCTGTTTG
>CAJNIZ010044341.1:23424-50709 GCA_905231905.1 Symbiodinium pilosum
GCTGCAAGCCAGACGCCTGGGTTCAAGGCTTAGGGTTCGGAGGTTCTTTTCGGTGCGAGGAAGTTGAACATGTTACCCAAAACATGACATAAAACACTGGGCTATGGATCCATGTACACAAAAAAATACCTATATGCGCCCCAAAGTCTGTAAATATTACCTACATTGGGCTGTTTGGAACCCTAGGTTGAGCTTTGAGCCATTGCTGATTCTTGGGCCCAGGTAGTCATAAGTTATTAATTCAGACAAAGTAGGATAGATTCACATTTTCCCCCAATAACCGCTCCACTCATAACTACCGGCAACTATCCATGAACCTTCAAGTTGGGTTCAGCCTACTGGTGGTTAGTAGGGAATGAGGGAATGTTTTCAATTGGGACTGTCGGGGGATCCGATTCCCAGATTCCCTACTGACCACCAGTAAGTCAGGGTTCGCAGAAGGAAGTCTAGGTTCCGGTTCAGGGTTTGAGATAGGGGCGTTGCGTCCACTGTTAAGGGTCCCTTAATACGGCTAATCTTGACAGTAGCTGATGTGATGTCCAGGTGCTACACCACCGTGGCCGGCTAACAATCTCTGAAGGGGCGATTTCCGAACTTGATGTCGCTCACTCAGGCACCCTAGGCTCCCCCGAAACTCAGCTAAAAATTCCAAACCCAAACCAAGGCCCCGGTTCCTTGGTTTCCCTGTCCACGAAGGCCTTTGTGAAAGCCTTCGCGATTAAGCAATGGCTACTGCCCAACAGTTGTGCATTACTCGGGCTTCGGTTCCACAAAATGAAGGCCTTGCAGCACAATTGCTTTTCACACAGATTCCAAGACATGTGGATATGTTGACATGCACCAACTACTACCCCTCACGTGAGCAGAGTTTTTTTGGTGGTTAAACCCAGTAAGAGTATGTTCCTTACATAAAATACTATACCCCAAAGGGAGGATATAATCTTACTCTATAATGGGTATCATAGTATCCCCAAATAAAAATCTACTCACGTCCTGGATTCCCAAAGCAGTGGCTCCGACATTGAGAGCCACGTGAAGGGACACGATGTCCGACTTCTCGAACAGCTCCTTGCCGCCAGCATATCGGGGTCTCAAGGGTACAGGTTTCTGTTTTGCGGCTTGTCTCTAGGAAGGATGAAAACTGTTGATGCAAAATGGGCGAACCCAGTTTCGTGAAATATCCATATGCCTTTGGGAGGAACTGGAGCTGGGCTTTAATCCAATTAGCCCTTCCAGCAAACAATCCCACCTCATCAGGACGCTATTCATGCCCCACAGCTGCAGCATGACAGCAACTCCAACGTGATGAGATAAACCCTAGGCCCTAAACCCTACCACTCAGCGTCAGAAAGCTTCCAGGCAGCGTGAACTGCGCACTTGCTCCTCAATAGGAACCTGCTTTCCCAGCGAGTCGAATGCTGGCTTGGGCCGACGCGACCTCGTAGTATTGAGCATGAGGAATACAAGTACTATGGCTACTAGTACTAGTAGTGGTGGTAGTAGTAGTAGTAGTAGTAGGAGGAGGAGGAGGAGCAGCAGCAGCAGCAGCAGCCGCCGCCGCCGCCGTCGTAGTAGTAGTAGTAGTAGTAGTAGTAGTAGTTAGTAGTAGTAGTAGTAGTAGTCGTCGAAGAAGAACAAGAAGTCATAGTGGGGATTGCTAATGGGGATTATTAGCTTGCTGTGGAAGGACTTCAGAATGAATTATAGTGATGCCTTCAATTGCCACTGTAGTTATACTGCTAGTAGCAACTGAAATGGATAACAAGAACAATCAAAACAAAGGTAGGCACCAAGGGCCGGACCAGCCAAGAATTTCGCTGGGGCCAAAGGCCTTGAAGAGCTCCGCGGTTCTTGCGCAAGCCAGCACTGCTTTGGCTGGGCTTGTAGCTATAGTCCCCCTCAAGTAGATAGAATATGGCTTTGGGTATATTATAATAAGATCCCATATACCCATATTCTATCTACTCAAGGGGGACTATAAATGGTTAGGGCGATAAGACTTCGCATCTGTCCGGGGCATTCATCTAAATCAGCATGCAGGCCAATCGAAAGACTCAAAAGGTGGGGAGCAACGGAGGGCTAGCGAGGCTTGAAAGAATGTACTGAAGCAATTCGGCGCCTAGACGCATGCTAATGATGGTTCTTATCTTTGCACAGCAACAAAAATTTCATGCTGCTTGCTGGTATGATCATCTTTTACTATAAGGTCCGACTCGTTGTGTTAGCAAGGTTACAGTACAGCTACATTGGCTTCTGCTTCTTCTTGGTGGTGGCGGCGGCGGCGGTGGTTGCTGCTATTGTTCTTGTAGCATCTCACGTGGCACACTCGCTCAGCAGCCTCATGCCAATGTCGCCGAGACCGACAATTCCAACAACCTGCACCAAGTCAGCGAAGTCTTAAGCTAGCCATACGGCCCTGCTGCCGTGCTCTAGTATTGTCATCTGTACAAGTACCAGCTTCTTGGCCTTCTTGATTGTGAAGCAGCTGCATCGCAATCATGCAAGATGCTGTACTGATACACTCTGGCGCCTTTTTTGTTTAATGTGCTGCAAACCAGGAGTTGTGCCAGTTCGTTGAGTTCGTAAGCAAATAAATAGCAAAGCTGCGGGTCCTGGAAAAACAGACGTTGCGCGCAAACGATTTCCAGGACGGCAAATGGGGGCTTCAGCCGGAGATTGTTCACATTCAACGCAATCCTCTGTGACCTTCAAGATAATGCAAGGCCTTGCCCCACCTTAGACGTATTTGACATTCAGCCTCCCCCAAAATTCCCTCCAAGTCTCTGCGGCGCCGGCGCCTTGTCCTTGATCTCCATACCACCAGCTGAATGGGCCCAACCACCGGCACGGAGTGTCCTGAACCCCACTAGGTTGTCCGCCACGTACACAAAGTCTCCGAGCCAAAAACAATAATAAACAACGAGGACACGACATGGATTTTACCGAGCCATGTCGGGAATGCATAGGAAGGCCTATCCCCAAAACCGTGTTCAGTTCACCTGATATCACGAGAGGATTTTTAATTGAAAGGTTGCTTCATGCGGACGATGACAACACCGGGCTAATTAGTCTCCAATGGGCAGTGAGGTGTTCCTCAAGGGGCGGGGGGTGCCTGAGGCATCTTGGCGTGTCTGAGAAGCAGCTGTGTAAAATGAGCTGTACGGAAGGAGGGCTGAACATCTTTTCTATATACTGCGGCCCAGGTAACAACCTCTCCGACAAAGTAATACTACCCGATTGGTACATTGCCTCTCTTTTGATCTTGCATCAGGCCCCTCCTGCCACACCTGTGAAGCTGAACGACAGCACTTGATAGGCAGGATTCTATGGTTCCATAGGGCTTCATATAAGGCGTTCCTAGCAGATGGATAGTGTACCTGCAGGCTTGCGTTCTTTACTGGGGATGTTCCAGCAGGAATACTGCCTGACTTTCATGAGTTCAGGGAACCCAAGCCGAAACAAGCTTCAAGCCATCAATGAATCTACTTGTCCCGCACTAGTTCATCTTCACCCTCGTCAAGAACTCTTCGACTAGAAGCAAACTCCCTTCTTCTAACACATGATGTCAAGGCACACTTCGCTTAAGCAGGCCCTTGTAAATCACAACTGCGGGCAAAGCAGCCCCTCTTTCTGTGCTTCATGAGTATAAGGAAGCCTGGACTGTGAACCCTCGCATGATTGTAGGGTTGTTGGGTTGGGCTTGGGGGAGGCCAGACCGCGCGCACCAAAACAGACCTGCACGCGGACCGCAACGGAGACAAGGAGGGTGACTGTTGAGAGATCAAGCTCTGTAACTACAGAGGCCGGCAATTATGCCCATGCGCCTCTCTGAAGCAGGGATCTCGCGGTAGACAGCCAAGGCTAGACCAACCTTAGCAAAAAATGCAGCCGGAGGGAACAGGGGTCATGGGGAGGTGCTGTGTGTAGGTTCTTCCGCAGTACACCTTGCTGACCTGCCATGGTGCGAGGAAAAAGGAATGGGTATTTGCGAGATCAGGGATTTATTGCTTGATCCGAGCTTTTCACATACCTGTGATGAGCCCCTTCTGCGGAATTTCTGACATGTGAATCAATCGCGCCCATTCCATGCCGACGAGAGCTCATGCCTGTCTGTAAACTCTTCTCCTTGTCTTCCTCCTCCTGCATCATCTGCGTCACTGCTGACAATGGTCATCACCATCATCACCTGTTGCTGCTATGAGTACATAGCTTGTGCTTTGTCCATGGAAACTCTCTCTTGAACCAGCAGGTACGCATTTCAGAGGCAACGCCTGGCAAAGATCGTACCCTAAACCCTTATCACCCCCAAAAACCCCCATAACTTGCCCATAACCTCTATAACCCCTATAAACCCTATAAACCCTCCTAAAGGTAGTTCTTGTTGGGGTTCCTGTGGACCAGGCAGATAGCTCGGCCACTGAGTCGGTCGAGTAAGCTGGGACCTTGCAAGCTCATTTTGACTCCGCAGGAGCCTGGGACTATTCCACATTCAACTGCCTGAAACCCAAAAGCATGTAGAATAATGGTCTGTTGGGCTGCTTTTAGGGGTGTTGCGCTATCTACTTGTGGGCTTCAGGCATAGGATAGGAATTATAAAGTCAGCCTTTGGAAGACGGTTCTATGTGTACATTTCTGCGGGCTTAAATTCTTCGCACGCCCTGCTCTAGCGTGCTGGATGGATTGGCGTCTTACAGGTTTGGGATTGGGAGCTGCTGCAAGCTATGGTGATTATAGGGTATTCCTCAATCACTATAGCCAAGCAAAGAATGAACTATCAACCCCCCCTTGTGTCTGCGTCCTAGTTTGGGATCCGGGGGGGCAAGATCCAAGGCCAAGTTCAGCCAGCACTGCTCCCAAAACATTGACATTAGTAATTCAACTCTTCCGTAGGACTTGACAGAAACGTGGGGATTCATATTCAACTGCTATGTGAGCAGAACTAGCCTTCCCCCACCTCTTGCCCAAGATTAAAGTCAACAGAACATTAAAAGTTTGGGCCCCGGCGTTCACGACGGAGATGCCTCTCTTCTTGCAAGCCTCCAGAACACAGCTGAGCCCTTTTGAAGGCTGGATTCGGGGATCTCCCAATGAAAGGGGGACTCTAACCCCAACATATACCCTATTATAGTATAATAGTTTCCATTTTCTCTTCCATTATATCCATATATAACCCCAAAAATATACCCCATATGCCATCTACTTATTAAGGGGGGGCTTTATGGAAGAACCCTTAGGTGGCTTCGTTGGTCTCAGTGAAGGGACCCTTACATTCATAGCTCTTCAAAGCCGTCTCCTTCAGCTATTAGGGTTCTGGTTTAGGGTTTAGGGTTTAGGGCTTAGGGTTTAGGGCTTAGGGTTTATTGTCGAGGGTTTAGGGAAAGCAAGGCGTAGTCACCGCTTAGGAGCCACGTATACATCCTGACGGTTAAGCTCCTACATCGAAAAAAGCCTGCACACTAATGCCTCCAAAAACCTTAGGACTGCCATAGACTATAAGCCCCTTCTATGTTCGAGTCCTTTGTCCATGTGAAGACCTGTCATATGCCCTTATGAACCTACAACCTACTTCTTCGCTACATGTGCATATGTACACACATTTCTATCTGGCCTTGAGAAGCTATCTCACAAGAACATCTGGTCTGTACCATACTGTTAGTAGTTTTCCCAATGTAGCTCTCCACCCTGAACCCTAAACCCTAAACCCTTTGGAAACCCTGCACACCACCACCGTTGAATTGTGTAGACATTGCCTAGTCCCAGATATCCCAGAGGTATATTGGAGTAATATTGGGATAATGGAAAATAAAATGGAAACTACTATTTCGGGGTTTGGGGTTTAGGGTTGTAGACCCCTGATTAATACACCCCCTGCTTTTCAGGGCCTTAATATTAGGATCCCTATTATCATCCCCATTAAGGGAGTTTATCAATGAGGGGTCTACATTACGGAATACCCAGATAATGGGCTATAACCCACAAAGAAGCAGGCATATAAAGGCTGTTATTGTAGGCATTTGGGAGGTCTAGGTCTAGGTCGACCCCACCATAGACCCTAAGCCCTAGATCCTAAGCCCTAAACCGCAGGACCCAGAGTAAGCAACAAATGTCGACCTTCAGGCCCTCCATGCTGAGGTCATAAACCCCTCGACCTATGAATGCCAAACACTGAATCCTAGGAAGCCTAAGCTCAAAACCCTGAAGCCTACGCAGCCTAAACCCTGAACTCTGAAACCTACTAGTTATACTTAAAGACCTGCATGACCTCTATACATATATGTATATAGAGATATTGCAGTACCACAATTCCCCGCGTATACGGTACTTAGGGTATTATGCAAGATTTGCAGCATCAACCGTACAAAGTGCAAGGAAGGCCTCCAGGTCCACATGGTTGAAGCCAGTAAAGGACACAGCCACAAGCTTGCAGTTGGGATGCCTTCCCGGGAATCGACTTGTCAGACTTTAGGATTTGGGGGAACCCTAAACCTTAAACCCTAAACCCTAAACCGTTATGGGCTTTAGGGCCAGGAGATGCCCCGGGCATACTATAGGATGTGGAACCTAATATGTTCGTGGTTAGGCGTTTGAGATGTACGCCTTTGGGTTCCAGATTTAAGGTATCAGGTAGCTCGTTTCCCACTGGACAGCCTGCCCTAGTACTCCTAAAGGACACTTTCTACGAGTCTTAGAATGGCTTATGGCAGACCACACAAGCTGGAACCAGTCACCTGTGACAGGCTTCTACCTCCCAGGACCCTCCTTGTAGCCTTTAAATATGGGTACATGGTCCCTATTAGGGTAGAAGGAGGGTCTGCCTCATGGATGTGTCTCAAATGTTTCGGTGCCCCTATGACCCCCTCCCCCAGAAGGAATTGTCAGGATTGTTGACTGTTTGAGCTGCTATGCCTTTAATACAGACTGAAGCACTAAGAACGAGCGTATCGTGTGGAGGACCCAAGCACAAGCAAATCTCTTTACTACACCTAACACAAGCCAACACCCTGAACCCAGCTTCTGGGTCTCAATCCCCGGACTCTGACCCCTTCACCCAAAAATACTATCTCCTAGACTCTTTCCCACCAGTATGCCCAAACTCAACGTGCTGCAATCCCGAAGTTATCCTTTGTGCCGGGGCTAGCGCTTGTCCAAGACCGCCTCAGTAACGGGAGTGGTGACCTGAACAGCGTGGCTATGTCGAAATCTTGGGATTGTTTGCATAGATGTACAGTTTTGCGCTAGGACCTGCGTGTAGGCCAATCAATGCAGCTGTGTTACCTAAAAAGAGAGAGGAAGTGCATTGCAAAGGTGGATACATGGCGTGCAAACACATCTGCATATGTGCAAATAAATACATATATATATATATGTACAAATACTTGTGTATATTGAGCTGCATGTGTGTATATGTATCTGTGTGTGTAGGTGAATATATTCTAATATGGAGATGCGTGTAGGTATGCCTTCACAATATGCGCACGTACGAAAATATGTGTACCTGTTCTCAATATAGGTGAACATGTGTGCATGCACAAGACTATGTGTGTATATGTATATATGTGGATAACGGATACATACAATGAAGGTATGTGTGTGAAGAGAGGGAGGGCATGACTCTACACATGTACATGGTTCCAGCAACCTTTTTTTAGCCTTGCGTGCGATTCTTCTGAGTTTGTACGGTCGCAGGACATGCAGGTCTCTGTCTCAGCATAGAGACGCATGGACCTTTTTGTCTACTGCCTGCAGGAGCTTGGTTCAAGGCAGCAAGCAACAGGACTCCGACTTCAAACAGGCTGTCCAAAATGCTTGGCTCTCTCTTCTCTGTTCTGGTAGGAATTATGTTTAGGGTTCAGGGATGAGGATAGGGTGCATAGAATGAGAGTATACGATCTAAGCTCTACAGCAAGTGAGTGCTAGCACTGCCTGGAAGACTTCTTTCAAGGGGCGTTGCCCTTTGCAGCTACAATAGCCGTTGAATCTTCCATGTCTTTGCCATTTACTTCTGCAACATAAAGCTAAACCTTATGTAGTTGCATACATCCCTATGTCGCTTTACCTTCCCAGGCCTCCCTGCATGGTAGCGTAGTGTGAAAGGAATTGTGCGGATTGCCGCTTCTTCTCATGTTTCGCCCACTCAGCTGCAGTCCTGAGGATGGTAAGCCTAGATCTACGAAATTACCCAGAGTAACTTACGGGTCCTTGGTAGGGAATGAGGGCATATAACAAACTATTAAAGAAATTCCCTTATGCCCTATTAGCCCCCAGTAAGATAATGTCCTAAAACCCCCCGCAAAAGGGTATAAAGACCGTTATTCTGGCTATTTGGGAGTTCCAGCAAGGGGCATGTGGACGTGGGCTTTAGGTTTAGGTTTAGAAGACTCAGGTCTTGGGCTTTGCGGTTTATCTTTGGACTTTTGGGTTTGGGCTGGCCACTTTTCAGGTGTAGGTTGCAGAGCATGAGGAGTTGCATCAATGGCCTCCAAACTAAGGGTCTAAGGCGTAGAGCATATGTATAGATGTATGCACACATGTGGGACAAAGTGAGGAAAATTCTGCATTGCAAGGACTATACAAACAAGATGCTGTTTGATTTGAGCGGCAAACCCTAAACCAGAAACCCCTGGCAAGAAGCCACGACTAGCCCTTCCTACACCCCAGCTTTTCCACTCTCACAAGTTCCGAAACATGCCCTGTAAAATGTGCAGTTTGACACAGCCCAGTCAATGTGCAAGCAAACACTCTCTCTGAAGCCTGAAGTGGTGCAATCCTGATAGAGTGAGGAAGGGTACATTGTGCAATTTGCGGCCCCATGCATCTCACAATATGAGAGTAAGGTTTAGAGTCAAGCCCTAAACCCTAAACCTTAAGGGTTTATGGTTTAGGGCCCAGAAGCAGGGACCAGCATAGGCACACCTCAGACCCCGGACTCTGAGCCCAGGTCTTATTCATGCCGTTCTTGGCAGTCAGAAGCCTGAGGCTGCCAGGCAATTTCAACAATCAAAGCAATGATACTGACCATATTGACTCATGAGGGCTTAGGGTACAACGAATAAGAAGAATAATGTAATAATGATTTAGCGAATCTAGCAACAATGACAGCAATAACAAAAGTACAGCAGTGATACAGTTTTCGGCTCAAGGGAACGGGATTGAACCTTTCTGGTCGACCCCACGTGGTTTCTTCCCAACACGGGTTTTGGGGCATGTACCTTGTGAAGGTCGACTCACAAGGCGTGATGTATACCACCCGGTGCTTCTTAAACCATTGCAGCCTGCATGAAATACCGGGCGTCTTCTATCCTAAAGGGCCATGCAGTGGCGCTGTCAATAAAAACATCCTCAACTGTGCCAAATTGGGGCCCAAAATGATTCTTGCATCTCTTGAACCAGCCTCATAAATTGCCCCAGTACAGGTTCTTTCATAGCTCAAAGTCCATTGCTTGCCAAGGAACGATGGCTCTGCTTCCAGAATCATCCGAAGCATGTTCTTAGATCGGGCTGCCAATGGCTTGTGACAGTTGCTCTTAACATTACTTGCCTATGTGGCTGCCCCACATTCTACACGAGGGCCCGCTTGCCCGAAAGAGTCTTGCAAACAAGTCGAAAACAACGTTTGGATGGCGTTGCGTGCACGTCACTTCTTTTAACAAATGGCTGAACACGCTAATGACTGTAAGAAGCTTTAAGTCCGAACCTACCCTGCTTTCACCTCATCATAACAAGACTTTCTGACCGATCCGGTATACAGACGGTGAACAATTTAATTAAGAAAGGTGCTGGATGCATCGCATGATATATATATATATATAAGGAGTGTGAGGCAGCTACCTTTCTGCTGATCCTGGAAGTTCCCAACTCTCCTGTGAAGAATGTTCTTCTGCAAAGCTTGGCTCATAAGCACTTGAATTCTATAGGTAGTCATTCGTGGGTTTTCTTTGAGGTAGCTACCCTTATAAAGTTCTTGATCCCTCACGTAGGAATACCGAGCTCCTGCCTTACCTGTACATTTCAGGCTTTGAAAGGTCAGCACACTACGAGTGCTCCAAGCATGACATCCGAACCACTGCCAATGATTGTCCACGTATTCTGGTCCTATCAGCTCGCAACACAGTCATCTATGCTGGTCTACTAAGAGACACGCGTACCTGTGGGACCAAAGTGTGGGCTCTTCCTTGCAAATAGCGCGACCTCCGATATCCACGCAAGATGATGCAAACCACGAAGGACCAGAATCGCCTTTTGGAATCGCCTGCCTGAAATCCGCAGATGCATGGTTGGCAGGTGCCCCCGCAATCCCGGAGGTTCAACACCTCCTGTTGTGGTTCGCATTTCAGGAGCTAAGCCTATCTAAGGTGCTTGTATTGTCCAAGCAGGAACGCTTTGAAACTCAATCGGTAAGAAGGCCGAAGCCAAAAAAACTCAAAATGCCCGAACATCTAGGTGTTCCCGAACATCTAGGTGTTCTGCAAAGCTGCGCATGACTATCATCTATTGCCGTTTAGAAGGTCTACAAGCCAGCCATTGGGAACCTCTGTGAAACACACAAAAAAGAATCATGCTACGGGCCAATCAGCAACCAACACCCATCAAAGGGTAAGTCTAAGTATGACAACTTCAGGGAAAGATACTAAGGTAGAACAACTCCAGAAAGAGTGAAAGTCTGCCGCACCCGAGCTCGCCGCATGTGTCTTTTCCAAACCCCAGCCATCCACATTCCCGCCCGCGGCCATCTTAGCTGTTGCAGAGATGTGCACAGCTCGCCATGGAGGGTGGGTAAAGATCTGATGCCTCTAGATTCGGGCTTTCCTCTAGAGGCTTAACTATGTACTTGGGAAGAAGCGCACACAAAGGGCTTCGAGCTGCTAAAGCTTGGTGACATACTTAGAAACCCAAATTAGGTTGGGCTTATTTTGGGATAATGGAAAATGAAATGGAAACTAATATTTAGGGTTTAGGGTTTAGGGTTTAGGGTTTGGGGTTTAGGGCTTGGGACTTGTGACTTTGGAGTCAGAAGCTGTCAACGGCGATTGGCCTCAAAACCGCAGCTGATGAAAACCATCTCCAATTCAAGGCTGATTTCAGGTGGCATGCCATGAAGCGCCAAATGACGAGTATAACACTTAACGACCTCATCAACCCGAGAGAAACAAAGGCCATGATACCCAAAGCAGCAAAACCTACAAAGGAGTCATCACTTCCCAATCATGACCCCAAAGTCACTGAGAAGGCTCTGGAAACTGCACACGCATCTCATGAGGTATCGACGTGGAGCACCTCGGATCTGCAACTTGGATAGCGTTTTGACGCTTGTGCATCGGAATCTTTCCCCAACCCCCAGGCATACCTAGGTTGGGGAGTTTGACGGGATGGGTACGCAAGCTTGGATGATCTGCGTTGCCTCAGGCACACAGAGCGCAGAAACCACAGAACAGGAGCTTGAAAAACAGCTAGGGGGCAGCGAGACCTAGGTCGCTACACGTTGTTGCTTCGCATTCCGCATTGAATCAGATGCTCCTCAAAGCCAAGCTCCCACACTACCGCCAGCCGTGTACTACTGGCAACTGATGCAATCAGCTTACAGATTCACGCCACTCTCCCGTGTCAAGGACACTATCCCCAGGACATCCTGCTCTGCCAAGCTACGCTATAAGTAAGTTCTAATTATAAGGGCCAGGAGCCATACTCTACCTTTAGCCCTAGAACCTTCATTCACATGCGCAGATCTCCTCACTCTAAGCCCTTCAACAGCATCATCATATTTCTGAACCTCAAGCCTGGCATGTAGATCTGTCACCCCACAAGCCCAGACCTCTGCTTTAGAATTTAGGGTTGTAGTCCCCCTTAAGTAGATAGAATATGGAGTTCCCAAAGCCATAGCAAGATCCCCGTATACCTCATGTTCTATCCACTTCAGGGGGACTATGAGCCCAATATATACAGTACCCTATTATAGTATGGTAGTTGCCATGTTCTTTTCCATCATCCCTTTCTAACCCCAATAGTAGGGGTACTATAGGTGGCTGACTGAGGATTGCTGCCCGGATCTTCCCGAGGACACAGTTGAAAAAAGATCACTCACTATGTGGGTTTAGGGTTTAGGTTTTAGGGGGTTTAGGGTTTGGGGCAAAGTGCTCACAGAGAGGCAAAATGAGGTGCGGAACCTAAACCCAAAACCCCTAGGCCCTAAAGCTTGAATCCCAAACCCTAAACCGCGCTGTCCTGTCTGCGGGGGGTCGCGGCTCTAGAAAGGGGTGCTAGTAGTTCTAGAGTGCTCAAAAACCCAAAGTATGCAAGATTTGCAGAGCCTAAAGTCTACACCTGAAACCGGCAAAAGCCACGCCCTGCTCTGCTTCACAGGGACGGTGTGGTTGATGTTCGGGGACTTGGCGAGGACATTCGCTCCGGCGGCCAGGAGAATGCGGCATTCATCAACCTTCGGTCAGATCTGGCTTGCAGTTGTGGGTTTTACGATTTAGGGTGTTTTTAGGATTTAGGGTGTTACGGTCGTTTAGGGTGTTTTGAGGATTTAGGTTGTTTTGGGGATTTAGGGTGTTTGGGGTTTGGGGCCGTTTGCGTTTGAAGCTTTGGTGGTTGGTTGAGATTCAGGGCTTTTGGTTTAGGGTTAGGCTTTAGGGTTCTGAAGGGTCCAAGTACCCAACAGTTTGGTGCTTGGAATTTTGGGAATGGATTTGTAATATTGACTCCGAGAAAGCATGCGATCTGACTCATAGGGCCGAACTTTTGTTCAGTTGTTAGACCATAAACATAAACCCTAAATACGTAATCATTATCACAAGTATCCAGGCTTCTCTTGTCAAAGCTCCCTCTTACCTTTGGGGTCAGGGTACAGACATGTGGACTTGTTTTATTCAATTGTATAAGTAAAAATGCTTTCTCTTCCACACGGGAGTGGTATCCACTTCCGATGTCAGTAGCTGGGAACCTTGAAATGAGACTTTACGATTTGACGTTGAAGGCTGCAGCTGTGGTTCAGGAAGGAGCTTTCCCCGCCGCGGCGGTAGACAGTTTATGATGATATCTTTAACTTTAAAATGACTGAGGGACTATGCTACAGGATTAAAAAGGGCAGAAAAGGTTAGTATAACCCGAAACAGGCCATCCATGTAGCCATTGTCCCGTAGCGAGGCACATCGCAGAGGGTCAAGTGGCAATTTCACTGAGATGCCCTGATAGCTTCGGCCTTATCACTCCACAGATGGAGGAGTTTCAAGTTCAGGGAGGGGTTGAGGCCAAACTCTTGGGCTACAACAAACAACTAAAACGTCTAAGAAAGACCTTGTGCGCTCTTCGATCTGTGCTGCTGATGACGGGATGCAAAACTAATGAGGCTCCCGCTCAAGATATTGAAGCGGAGCACTGATTTTTGGTATAGGTCTGCGAAGAGACTGCCCAAATTGCAACCCCGGCATCCACCTCTCTGGGCAACCGAGAACTTAGCCGGGTGCACCAAATTTCAAGACTTGTTTCATTCTGATTTTCAGGCACAGCCCACAAGATAATCTCAGTTGAAGTAGACAGGATGATTGGCAAGACAGCCAAAAAAGGTTCAAAACACCGTTGTTCCGCGAGCTTCCTATCCTGGCAGCCTCAAGTACGCAATTTCGACTACTAGATATGGTAGTTTCCCAAAATAGGGAGACCCCAATATAGACCTGAAAATACCATAAACCTTATTATAGGGACCCCCCGAAAAGGTATCCCTGATCTTGGGAAATCCCCATACAGCGCTTGTGACCGTGGTCTGGGCTGCTTAGAACGAACGGTTAAGATGTCTTGCAACCCAGGTGTGCTGATCCAAATTGGCGGATTAGCCTGGTGGAGGCAGGTAAGCCGCACAGAGCTAGCCAGATAAAAATCAGAGCTGCTTAAGATTCTGCAAGTAGGGGTGTTCCTCAACACAAATGGGCTCTCGACTCCATGCCACATAGGTATAATGATACTGTACAAACATACTTCCGAGTCGGGTTAAGAATAGGTGATAAAGAAAGAACGCATGCAAAGCATGAAAAACTCATCTCCATGTGGTCGCTCCAAAAATCTGAGGCCGCCTAAAGGTGTGTTACCTATTTCGGAGGGTTCCTAGTACTAAATAGCAAGTAATGAGACTTAAGCCACCAAGAACGGCCCTCCACTTTTGGAAGCTCCCACATCATTGCCCACGGGAGTCTGCGCCCGCGGATCGAGTGCCTTCCCCCACGAAGCTGCTGCGAGGAGTGGTGTCATCCCAGGAGCGAAGCCACTGGCAAATCCTGAGGGCGGTCAGCAGCGCATCATAAAGATCAGGACAGTTTACTGGGTTGGCCCCTTTGAAAAACATTAGTATATAGGTTCCCTTATGAAACCCATTAGGGAAAGTGTTAAATATCCCAGGAGCCTACCCAGTTTAGAGATTGAAAGAAGTGCTTACTGTACTAGGAGCTCGTCGGGGTAAGAGCTAGTGGAGGGCGCATCCCAAATGTAACTGGCTAAGCCCTGCACAAGAGCATACAAGTCTGGCTTATCTGACTGCTTTTCTAATGTCAACATTGGGTCACTGCCTTTTGTTAAAGCAAATTGCGCAAACAACACGCACATCAAAGCTTTGCAGGTTTCCGCAATTGAGCCGCGAAAGCAGCCGCGTTGTGGGAAGCGATGAACTTGCTTTCGCGAAACCCAGGGAAGACTGCTTCCCAGCAGCTTCCCTCTTATAGCGTGTTGCTCTATAAGGTTGAAACCATGGGCCCCTAGCAACCCTAGGATCCTTATGGGTTTACTATACACCCTATGCGGTGTTTTTCAAAAATTAGGGGCCCTACCGAATCCCTCAACCTGAAACTGTACGGAACCTGCCTTACCATCCACCGAAAAGACAACAGGGTCACGGTAAAACTCAAAAACTAAGCTGGTATAATCCAAAACCCTACCCTAAATCCTGAACCCCAAGTCCGAACCCTTAACCCTCAACCCTGAATCACCTAAACCATAAACAACCGTATACCCTTCAATATACAACAGCAGGCCCATGTGCCGGCTGAGGCCTGCGGATGGCGTATCAGGATCAATGCCGCTCTCAAGCATCTTGACCAAGCCCTGCAGCCGCATTGGTAATGTAGGGGTCTATTAAAGTAGAATGGAGTTTAGGTTTAGGAAAGGTAGGAGGGCATAATTACTACTTTGGGAGTCGCGAACGATTATAAAAGGATAACCTGGTAACTATTCAGGTTTGTGGATGAACGCTTGTGATCCTTCGCTCTCCACAAGTCAATGAGGACTCCCTACCCAACAACCGTGCCAATTAAATCGTTAGACTGATAAGTCTTTCAGTAGCGGCCCACCAAACTGAGAATAACATTGCAAATCACCCCAGCCATCCCCAGCCTGTAATTTAAAACATCCTTGCTGTTTTATGTCGGGGCATCAGAGTGCTTACTATCAGGAGGAAGGGATTACCCAGCACTTGGTAGGTTGCCAGTGGAAATTGTACGCGTTTGGGGGTAGTAAATGAAGATTAGGTTGCCATAGGGGCTGGGAGAACCAACTACGCGCTCCGGGGATTTTGCTAGGCTTCGTCCTCATTTCCTTAGCTGTTGCATAGGGGATCCCTAAGTGCCATATGGGCGGCCTTTTGCCAAGACCACTGTAATGCGGGCAGCGCCGATGACGAGGGCATGGGTCTTGTTTTGATGGCCCAACGAATGCCCACACGCAAATCCAAACCCATTAGTCAGACATCATGATCACCGCAACAGCAGAACCAGTATATTGCCAAGGTTTGGATGCCTGGTGCAATTAGGTGCACGGATCCTGTCTCAAAGAGTATAGATAGTACATCTGAATATGTATGTGTGTTCTTGGTGCGAGGGACACATTCCAACCCCAGCCCTGTGAGAGCTTGGAGCCTCTGCACCAGGCGTGTAGCCATCTTTGAAGCACGCGACGATCGCCTGGCTGCATGCTGATGCCGGAGGCACCCAAATGAGATAAAGGGCATGGCTGAGGGCGGTGGCGTGGCGGCAGTGATGGTGGTTGCTTGGAGGCCCATGGAACTTAGTAACTACTTATAACTGGGCTTTCACCCTTCACCCTTGTCATCCCCCTAAATTGGCTCATAGGGGTTACCCCAATTATAAGTATGGTTATAATCCCTGTTAGAAGCAGTTATTAAGTCCCATGGGCCTCCAAGTGGGTGTGGGGGTAGCGGGTAGCGGAGGCCCTGGTTTGACTAAAGGTTTAGGATACAGTTGAGTCACCACGAGCTTGGGACAAGAAACTGGAGAAGCATACGAAGCAAAACCCCCAAACCCCTACCCCATTGCGGGAGATCATGGAATTCCCCAAAACTCTACCATCCCAAAGCCCTAAACATTCAACCTCCTAAAACCCTTCACGCTCAACAAAAGCGAGCCCCACAACCTCCAAAGCATACTGGTTCTCAGTAGTGGATGAGGGAAAATAACCCCTATATAATCCCTCTACAATATAATCCTTCATTTCCTACTAACCCATAAGCCTTGTTATAAGTATCACCTAAGATAATACTCCTTTCTTCCCTACTAAGAACCATCAAGTAAAGCCCTATCAAACTTCGCCCCGAAACCCTAAACCCTAAACCCTAAACCCTAACCATTTGGAACCCCAAACCCTAAACCCTAAACCCTCACTATTTGGGACCTCAAACCCTAAACCCTAAACCCTCAACCCTCACTATTTGGGACCTCAAACCCTAAACCCTAAACCCTAACTATTTGGAACCCCAAACCCTAAACCCTCACTATTGGGGACCTCAAACCCTAACTATTTGGATCCCTAAACCCCGGCTCTGGCCTGGTCAGATCGTTTGGGAAGAGACTTTGTGGCTTCTGCGCGCTTCACGTGGCCCTCAACCTCTTGCCTGGGCTTTGGGACCCTGTATACCTATATATATATATATACATACACATCATATATACATACATATCTATATATATATATAGATATGAATAAGGTTTAGGGCTTGGGACTTTGATGTTTTGACGGGTTTCAGGGGTTTGTGAGTGTAAGCGTTGGGGTGAGGATCGAGGCAAAGAGGAGCGAAGGAGCAATTGTACTTGTAGTGGCACTGGCTGTTCTGGGAGTAGGCTGATATGCCCCTTGTCGCCAGGCCCGTTGCGCGCAAATGGCTGAATTGACAAAGTAATCAAGTGTGTTGCGAAGTAGCTTTGCATGTAGTTTTGTCGCAGATCCAATCCTCTGTTGCCAACCCTTGTTGCAGGAAGACTGCCCAAGGCCTGTTACAAGCCCGATGCTTTTGGCCGCACTCCCTCAAGCAGTGGCCGAAGAAATGGCAGCAGTATTTCGTGGGGGTTCCGACAAAACGTCCGAGAACTACGGGCGGGCGGGGAAGTCTTCTCGGTGCATTTAAGGATTCAACGCCCATGGACTAAACCTTATTATGTACATAAGGATGCGGCAGCTTAAGCTTGCAAGTGTTCAGGGAAGTTGCTGCAAGGCTAGCCCAGGTTTTTCGGTTTACAAGTTCCAACGGATATCGGCTTGAGGGCGAACGGCCTCTCAAGCCATAGGGGTCTAGAATTTAGGAATTGGAGGCTTTGGGCAACTGGGCATTCCTAACATCTGTGCGAACTTGTCGAAACAAAGGTTCCCTTGTTGTAGCTTATTGTATTACTATTGTTAGCTTTGTTATTGAAAGTGTTCTTGATGTTACTACTATTACTATTCTTATTATTACGAGGATTCTGCTCCTTGATGATTTGTTCTTGGGGGGTGTCTAAGCGGGATGCCGATGTCTGAAGAAAAACAATAGTCCAAGGCACCTTTCCCTACGTACAGAGTTCAAAGCTATGTTGTCGTTCTTGAAGTCCGTTAGCTTGAAATGGCCGAAGCCCCGGTAAACTAATTACCCTCCCCTATGCCCCACAATCTAACCACCTGTGGAACGCTTGATGTTGCTACTGTCTAATCCGTTGTTGAGAAACCCTAAGGGTCCAAGGACCCAACTAATTGGGTTCTAGGGCCCAGATACCATTAATATTATTGTATTTGGGCCCTAAAACCCTATTATTTGGGTCCTTGGACTATTAGGGAAATAGTCAGCCAAGTATCAGCTGTATGAGGAGCTCCCGTGGAGATGCGTCCTGCAAGAACACTCGGTGAAGAAGCCCTGTGTTGACGTAAAACCCTGAACCCTGGACCGTGTGCTTGCATCCAAGTTCAAAGATGTACGAAATATATGTGTGGGGATCCACACGGAAATCCGGAGTTTCCCATGTGCGGATGCTCTTACCCTTGCAAGGACTGGGCAGCATAGTCTACGGCTCAGTTAGGGCTCAGCATTTCTGATGCGGAGATGCTTTGGAATTCGAGAGGCTTTTGGCAGTCGAAAAAATCCCGTAAGAAGGTTCCGCGGCCGTTCCTGAAAGACTATCTAGAAGGTGTTCTGCAAACTGCAAAACCACAGCTGTCTTAGGATTCGTACATTCTACAAACAATCGAAGAATAGGAGAACCCTTCACATGCACTGTTCGGAACAAGCACAAATGAAGCTTGCATGTGTCCGAGCCATCATGAAAAACCATCTCTAGTTGAAGAGCTCCTCCCCACCTTTAGAAGCCTAGGGTCAGCAACCTGACACCGCCTGCCGCACTGCATTGCTTCAGGGTATGGGATGATCTAGCCTAGATAGAGGCGGCAAGATTTCCTTCCTATGAACATTTTAACTGTTCGGCATACTGGAACCTCTGAACTCTGGACAAGCTCCACAACCAGCACATTCTCCGGATAAACCCTACAGAACGCCACACACAAGAAGCTATACAGTGCTTTTCCAAGGCAAAGCAAACGGCTCCTTCTCTATCTTGCAGTGGCGAGCAGCCAATGCCTCTCTGTTGACAGAACAAGTCACGCACCATCACGCACCGCTACTTGAGTGATGCGTGATCTTATCACGAATGCCAAATGTTGTTGATGCTGCTGTGGGTATTGCTACGAATGCGGCTGCAGCATTGCAACACCTAGCAATCTAGAACCGAAGGGGGGTGGGGCTCTTGTGGCATTTCCTGCATGTACGCTTTCTGCGGCGAGTAGGTTTCGATGCAACAAAAACAGCTCAAATAATTCAGCGCAGGTCATGGGACACGCTTACCCTACAGCCGGGCACGCTTCAGAGCGAAAGTCCCTGAACTTTCAAAACATGGGGTATTCGACATCTACCCTGCCTGAACCCCAATGCCCACAACACCCCCCCGCCGCCGCCCCCAACGCGCCAGAAACCAAACCCTGCAGTGGCCTGAATACCCAGTGCCTGCGCACTGAGCATCTAATTCAATAGCACGGCTTGACTTGAGTAGCGTTTTTAGTGGTTGATACACAAGAAAGATTTTAGTCTCCGCATAAAATACTATGCCCAAAAAGAGGCCGTAATCTTACTCTGCACTGGGGACCATGGTATCCCCACCTTCAAGTGATGCTCACACATCAAAGGGAATTGAAACACATGAAGCCTGCATTGCTAGGAGTCATGGAAGCAGGGTCACCAAGTCATTCTGTCAGGTGAGGAAGATACCCATTCAACCCTAAACCCTAACACTAAACTCGAAACCCTAAGCACTAAACTCGAAACCCTAAACCCTAAACTCGAAACCCTAAACCCTAAACCCCAAACTCGAAACCCTAAACCCTAAACTCGAAACCCTGAATCCGAAACTGGAAACCCTAAACTCTAAACTCCAAAACCCCATTGAGCCTTCTTGACCTCTTCGGGGCTCCGATGTGTCGTTGCTTGCACATGCACAGCCTTGGTTTCAGCCGGGCCTTGACGAACACCCTGTATGACTCAGAGGTTTCCAGACGGCGAGGGGGGTGGCCGCCCTTGAAATGTCCGAAAACCAGTATCATAAATACCTTGCGGTATAAGGCACACCCATATTGGAAAATGCTGACTTGTTCAAGCGACGTCTCGTCTAGAACGCACGGGAGAATAGAGAAAAACATGGAAACTACATTATAGGGTATATAATGGTATATAGTCTTGGAGAGTTCTGTTTCGTATCCAAGCCACACCGGGGCGCAGGGCACCAGTGGTGGCGGATACGACTGCGGCGGGGCTGACGACGCCCGGCATCGCAAGGGTCTGGGCGGCTCATGTGCTGCCGAGGGGATTTTGATGATTGGAAAGGCTTCAAGAAATGGACTTACTTCTCACACACGTTGACGAGCTTCAGCAGCCACTCTTTGTAGATCTTCAAAGCGTGGCAAAGGGTTTGGGCCTAAGAAGTCTTGGCCTCTCAGCCCCTTCCTAAGACAGACAAGAGATTCATGGAAGATGCTATAATCAATAGAGATGCAGGGAGGGCACGGGAGGAGGAATTTTTGGGTGTCGGGAGTCTAGGGCTGAAGGGGCGGGCTCTCCAACAAAGTCCCTGAAGGCTACAGTCACTTTTTGTACAGGAAGCATTTCTGGGGCTGATGATGCCACATAACTGCTTTCAGGAGGGCTGTTGAGAGTTCTTGTCCTAGTGCTCAAATCAGGATTGCGATTCTTGGGCAAAAAAGAAGCCCTTCATCGATGCCTGAAACTCACAGAGCTCGTTGAAGTGCGCAGATGTCATGTGAGCTATACTCTAGACTCCTTAAAGGGGGTTATGTAGGGGATTATCTAGGGGACTACTATAGGGTTTAATAGAGGGGATACTAGGAGTTCAGACTATAGCTCATGTATAGACTGGTCTTCACTCCGCTGCATACAACTGGTGCTTACAAAGCCCCGCCCTCTCGTTTTGGATTAGCTTTTTACAGGTTATCTGTCGTTGCAGACATGCACGTCCCTTGTAATAGACCGAACCTCTCTCTCTCTCTCTCAATATGAATACATTCGCATCAGAAGATCACAACGCATTCCCCGTCTCCCCTACATCCCATGTATGTGATCAGGACTTCTGGAGTCAGTCTGCATCCTATTGCGGAGCACATGCAGTGCCAGACTCAACAACTCTTTCTCAATGCGCCGTGGCTAAAGACTCCTGCATCTTATAGTCCCCCTGAAGTAAACACAATATGGCTTTGGGTAAGTCATAATCAGATTCCCATATGCCCCCATATTCTATCTACTTAAGGGGGACTATATTCCCGAAGGCCAGCAACCTTCAGCCTGCAGCCCTGCATTTCGCAGTCTGCCCCTTCAGGGGTTTGAGCACGTATGTATGGAGTTCACACACTCACTGTGTGCTGAAAGCTGATACCGGATACCATCCAAATTCATTTGGATTTGGTGGTCCTATCACCTTTCATGAAGCCAGAACCTCTCCCCTCAAACCCCCAACTCAACAACACCTCAACCCCCAAGCCCTCAACTCCGAAGCCTAAAAACTCTCAAACATTAAACCCCAAACCCTAAATCACACAGTAGGCCACTTTTGTTCATCATATTCCTTTATAAGACGACCTCTACATGAACCCCAAAGCCCAAATTCCGCAGCGCCAGGATTATTTTCCTTTACTAAGAAAAATCATGATTATCCTTCTTACCTAGACCCCCCTCCTTCTACCCTCTATATACCCTAAATAGGGACCATATACCCATGTTTAAAGGGTACAAGGAGGGTCCTGGCACAAGTAAAAAAAACTGTCATTGTCACTGCTCGGGGCCAGCCTTTGGCGCCACCACCACGGGCCGCGCGGGTGCGGGCGCTGCTCGTAAGGCGGAGGCCATGGAGGGCGGACGCCTCAGGTCTTAGAGTTGTAGGGCTCTGGATGTAAGGCGTCTTCCCAAAGTTAGGGTACCTTTTTGGGAGGTCCCCATAATAAGTTACCGTATCTTGGGATATATAAAGCGGACCGTAAATTAGGGAAAGTACCATGTTAGGGATCAGGGAAGTCCGGGAGTTTCGGAATAAGGGTTGAGGCTTTCGGGTGCATAGGCCTTTAATTTGTTGGGATCGTCATGGAAGGTCATTGTCAATTCTTTGCAGATAGTGTCTGTTGCAATAGGCAGCCGCCTTACAGTGACCTTCTACCTGAGTAAGTGCACGGGTGTATTGACTGTCTGCATTGAACTCTGACCTCTTGAGATTGCTCGTGAATTTGGGAGAAGTCTCCATCCAACCTACACCCACAACCCTGAGACCTTAACCTGAGGCTGCCACGCCATGGATGTCATGGCTGTCATTGATGCCGCCATGGATGCCATGGTTTCTGCCATGGAGGTCATGGCTGGCTGCGCAGCCGCTGGCACCGCGAAGGCTGCAGCCGGCACCGCGAAGGGCGTCGGCATCTCGGTTCGGAGCCTCCGAGACTGGAGGCTGTGCTTAAATAGTAGTTTCCATTTTAGTTTCCATTATCATTATATGACCCTATATAACCCAGTATAATAGTTTCCATCATATTTTCCATTATCCCTATATAACCCCTATATATCCCTCTGAAGTTTAATGGCTTGGCTTGAGGTTTACGGCTACTGGGCTTGAGATGTTTGGGCTTATAGGCAACATGGATTGATTTTGGCAACCTCCCAGATGAGCAGTGCTTTTTGGTGGCTGAGCTAAATGAGAAACCATTCTTCGCATACAGTAAGAAATCAAAATGAGGATGTAATCTCAGTTGTTGGAGGCTATAGCGCCCCTAGAGAAAAAGTGTTCTTCCATTTGTCTCTCCACTACTGGGGTAATATCCCCCAGGCCCTAATCCCACAAGCCCTGAACCCTGTCTATTCCTATAAATATATATATATATCGTCGAATAGATAGGTATATCAGGTACATCCTGTACAAAACCATAATTAACCCAAAACATCCCAAAACAAAAGCTGGGCTGTGTTAAGGAAGTTAAACTAAGCTGCTATAATAAGGACACCCCATTTCTTACTCTGTACCCATACTTCGGCAACTCACACACTCAGACCTGAACCCCCCATACGTGTATTATGGTATTTAAGTTCCTTAACAGCAACCACCCTAAACCCTAAACCCTAAAGGACAAAACTCATCATATGCCCTCAAAGTAGACGAGGCGCCTCTTAGAAGCCGGCTCGGATTCACTGGCCTGCGCCTGCGGGTGTAATTTTAAGTAGGGTTTATTTAAGGTTTAGGGTTTAAAGGTTTGGGGTTTAGGATTTAATGTTTAGGATAAGGCCCGGGGGTGAAGCAGGGGTTATGTAGGGGATAAGATCATAGAGACGTTTTGGGCTTTGGCAGGTATGTCGGAGTTATGCAGGGAGTAATTTTGGGATATCGTAGAAAGGAAAATGGAAGCTGCTGCATTAGTGATGCTTTCGGGGTGATTTTAACAGGATGATATAACTTAGGGAAATATATCTTTGAGGTTTTAGGATTGTAGGGCTTTGAGGCAGAAAGGACTTTAAGTTAAAGACTTTAAGGCTTTGAGGCTTTAGGGTCTCAGGGCTTTTCAGATTAGTTTTTAGATGCTTGGAGCTTCGAGGCTTTGGGGGTTCGAGGCTTCAGAGGTTGGGTGGCTTGAGAGCTCTTGGCGTTAAGGGGTGGTCAGAGTTTAAGGTTTGGGGTTCAGCTGTTCCGGTTTCAAGTTCCCAAGTGCTCAGGTGGATAACAAGTCTCCATTTAAGGCTTTGGGTTCGGAGTTCAGGGCTTGTAGAGGTAGCACAAACATGCAAACTCTGAACTCTGCATGCTCTGCCCGGAATGTCATCACATGTAGGCTCCTGACAGTTTTCCACCTGGGCACAGGTACCATTCTGGAAGGAGGTCTCCCGAAAAACAACGTTTAGGGTTCAGGGCCCTAAACCCAAACCTCCAAACCCTAAACCCTAAACCCCCTGGGTAATTCCCTGATCTATAAGTCAACTCAGGATGATCGTGTTTGAGTGCTTTTTGGAGGCACTTTGGGTCATGTTTCATGTCTCCATTGAGGTTTAGGCTTTAAGGTTAGGGTCATAGTTGCAGAAGCCCTTCAAAAGCGTCAGGGTGACTCGAAGTAGACCCCAATCTATTGTCCCCAAACCTGAAACTGCCTCAAGCCTTAAGCCCTGATGCCCGTGCTCTAGAATCGTGGATCAACCTCCATACTCAAAATAAACTACGACCGGATCCCCAAATCAACAAACCTCCCCGCAACCCCCTAAAATCTCATTTCAAAGGTCTTCACCATACGCCCCTAAGACTACTTGTGGCGTCTACTTGTTCCCCAAGTCCTACATATGGGGCCCTGATTCGGTTTGTAGGCCTTTAAGACGCATATAATCTGTACAAGTACATGAAGATCTTAGAGCAGTGGCCCAGACTAAGATAGCATGGTCACAGCATCCCTGCCCCAGGCTTGTATCTAAACCCCCCAAACCAAAACCTACCCTCCCAAAACAAACATGGAAGCTAAGATTGCTACTTTCTTATGCCTTTTTTTGGGGTAGTTTTCATAATAAGTGGACCTCAATACACGGACCCGAGTACTTACTGTATCATTCTCGCTCTGGTCACTCCCAACCAAAGGCCCCTAAACCCTAAGCCCTAAATAAACTGAAAAAACCCTACAACCTTTTTTTGGAACCCCCCTTTGTGAGTTTCCATGCTTCTGGGTGTGAGTGTGGAGCCTGCTCGGCGCGCTGCTCCGCACGCTTCTGCATCAGCAGGCGGACGGCCGCCGGGAGGTGCGCCATGGCCTAGGTGGAGGGGGTGGAATAATGTTATGGTTATATATAGCGTTATTTAGGGTTATAGGAGTATTTGAAGAGAAACTGGAAACTACCACTTACCACTTACGGTTTAGGGCGTAGGGTTGAGGGTTTGATGAGTGGAGTTTGGGGCATATGAAGGCGTCGGGATTTGGGATTGCAGGGGGCACGGTTGTGGGGAAAAAGTTTAGGGGCTTAGGCTTAGTAATTGCAGGGTTTGGGGGTTTGGGTCTGATCTATGAGCTATGAAGCTTCAGGATTAGGGTGGTTCGGCATTCAAGGGTTAATGGTTAGGTGATTTCACAAGTCATGATTTGGGGTTTAGGGCTTAGGGTTCAGCGGCGTGCGATTGAATGCAAACTACATGTACTGCTACAAGGCATGTGCTTGATCTAGTACAGCAGTCGGGAACCATGAGTTAGAAGCATTCTTCGACAGGCAGTATAGAACATGCTTGACTAGAGGACCTATAGGTACACTCCTAAACCCTAAACCCTAAAGCCTATACAAAGGGCATCTCCACGGGCAACGCCCATGAAAGGCTCCTTGTTCTTGCTTTATGCGTTTACTTGGAGCATATTGAAGCAACACCATCGTAGTTTCCTGAAATAGGGGGACCCAAGTATACAGCCCAAAATATCATAATCCTTCCCTAAACCCTAAACCCTAAACCCTGAACCCATTATGGAGACCCCCCCCCCACCCCCAAATAATACACCTAATTTTCACCTGTTGGGGCATGGCATGCAGCCAGCGTGCTTGACTGATCTTTTTGTTGACCCCCGCATGCCACAACATAAACGCTTTCAGAAGCACCCCCCCCCACCCCCCCCGGCCCTAAAAGCTCGTACATACGGGCATTGGATTCTCAAGCTTTTGGGTTTCTCTCTTTGTCACAGCTCTTCCTTCTAGTACAACTATTTACTAATTTAATTAATACTACCCAAAACCCTGAACCCTAAACCCTCAAAAAACCTGAACCCTAAAACCTGAACCCCAAAACCTGAACCCTAAAGCCTAAACCCTAAAACCTGAACCCTAAAGCCTAAACCGTAAACCGCCTCGCCTTGCAGCTGAGCTACGGCTTCCGCCTGTAGCGCCCGCAGCCCACAACGCAGCCAGGCCAGAAACTACAAGCTGGGGCTCCCTGCTTTCTAGGGGTTATACAGGGGCTATACAGGGGTTATAAGGAAATGGAAATGTAGGCTTAGGGAACAAGGGAAGATATTCAATAGGGGTTCTATGTAAGGGTTAATTCTACTCCCGACTAACAGCTGGAAGTCTGTGAAACATGCGAACATGTAACCCTTTCACGGCTCACCTTGAGGCTATGTCGGGCTCTTGTTGAACAACCTCACCTAAGCTGGTGCATCGCAAGTAGCGACAGCCTTACCAGAAACTGGAAGGTTTGTGTGGCAGCGGATCGTGGAAGTGTTTGCTCGGTCAAACAGTGAAAACATGACTGTGTGGTGGCAGTGAAGTCGTCTGAAGGCGTGAGCGTGTTTCATACAGTGTAGTGGAATCTTCCGAAGCTGCTGTGTTGGAAAGTTGGCAGATCTTCACTACCAATTTTGAGCCAAAGCGGCTTGCACGTCCGCAAAGCTTGAACATGAGACTTGGCACTATGTGTGCGCATACGAGTTATCACTGTTCGCAAAGCTCTACCGCACTTTACCACTCCCCTCCGTCTTGTGATGACTGGTCATTATTGTTCTGCTGCTCATCAATACTGGAAGACAGATAGCCGGTGCCCCACGCGCATGACAACAATTCGACGCATTATGTCGTCAAGCGTAGAAGCCATACGCATCAAACACCCAACCCTCACGGCAGCCGGGAATAAGAAGGAAGGTGACCAAGCCAATAAGCCCTATGTCAATGCAAATGCTTGGCGTGATTCCCTGCACCCTATGCCCCCGCGCCGTGACAATCGCCCATGCATCGGATGGTGCATCCAACCTGATAGGGTCAGCTGGGGGGGCTTAAGGGGGGGGTGGTGTAGGGTTTAGGGTTCATGGCGTTCATAGTGTACATAGGATTCATGTTGTTTAGGGCTGAGGCATGCCCAGATTCTGCGATGGGCCTGCCTACTATCTCAACCCGGGTACTCCTGCATCGGCAGTTTGAAGCTCACGTGTCCCTGATCACACACCAAGCCTTTCACGTTTCTAAGTTGTGCCCTCAACCGTGAGCACCTCAAATCGGCAAGCGTACGTTCGTGAATCACCAAAGACGAAGTGGGAAACCACCAAGTCCTGTACTCTGCAAACACCAAACTCTTTGCAAGCCCAAAGCACCATCTATTCAGAGACTTACCGGTGGCAAGTCGGGCATAAGGGAGAATAATCCCTATGCAATGTTCCCTCATTCCCTACTGAACCCTAAACCCTCTCCATATGTACATGCATATTCCCTTATTCCCTACGAAGCCCCAGTAAGCAGATGGTGTCAGGGGCCCCCACGACCAGGCCACGTCAAAACCCTTGCCGCTGAGTGCCGAGACGGCCTGTCAAAAGGGCTTTGACAACGGACCGAGGGGTTTGGGGGTTAATGGCTTAGGGTTTACCGTTTAGATTTTAGGATTTAATGGTAGTTTCCCTAAATCGGGAGACCCTGATCTAGACCACAAAATGCTATAATCCTTACTATAG
>CAJNIZ010044342.1:0-30322 GCA_905231905.1 Symbiodinium pilosum
TGCAGCATTTAGTTGACTTAGGAACTTTGAGGCAAGTGTGAGGATTTAGGGGTCAAGGTTTACGGTGAGAATTCCCAAGAATTCTAGCCATGAACTTTGGGTGTGAGGTACATCTAGTCATGAGTTGATATGTATAGATTTTCATGCAGGGTTCCCCACCTTGTAGATTACAGCTCTGATGAGGAGGAGGTTGATGCTGTTCATGGAGAGCCTCTTGCATCACCTAGGTAAACTACACAGCATTACACAGCTGTAGTCTAAACCCTAAACCCTAAGACTAGGGCTTAGGGATGAAGGTTTAGGTTTTGGCTTTTAGGGTTTATTTAGGATTTAGGATTTAGGAGGAAATGTGATTCGGGATGGTGCAAGGCAAGACGGCATTGCTTAAAGTAAAGTGCAGTTCTGACGGGAGCATTCTGGGACCCCTTCTTTGTTAGCTGGCATTATGTAGCCCCCGCAGTACCCCACAAAGCCCTTCTTAAAAGGACGGAAGATTGCGCAGCGTGCGCTTGGAGCTTCCCTTATTCGCTTGGAAGCCCTAACGCTGCACCCCATTGATGTCGCGGGAAAAAGGGGTTTAGGGTTTAGGGTAACCCTAAACCCTAAACCGTACCATAAACGGGACCAGCAAGGGACTATCAATTTGAAAGCCTGCCATATATTTCCCCAGAACCCAAGTCAAAGAGACCTGGCGGCGCCGTGCTTCCTAAACCCTATGCCCTGGGCAAGTCATTACGAAACTACCCGACCTCACCTCAGATGGGCATCTATGTAAAAGGAAGTTCCAAATTGGAATAACTGGGTTCCGAGATTCGGATAAACTGGGCACCCTCAACCCTAAACCGTCAGGAGATGAAAGCCCACTTGGTCACCATTGCAACGCTGGACGAGCAGGAGTTTGCCCCCTACTCAGTTTACTCAGCTGGGTTGTTCTCAAAATCATGGCCCATTTTGCTTAGGGATAATATTACGGCACCTACTGATAGGGGTACCAAAATTGGATCCTGATTTGGCAACTGCCCAGCTGGCAGATGGGATTCAGGCTGGAGGGGCCATGCATTGAGGTTTTCAAAGAGGGGGTTTAGGGGTGAGGGTTTAGGGTTTAGGGGTTTATGATTTAGGGGCGCCTGTTGTTACAAGTTGGGGTTTGGGGTCTAAGGTTGCGGGTATAGGGTTCAATTCGGGATCCATGCAGCCAAATATTTGGGTTTGACGCTCCCGAGCCCGTTCAAAGACAAACATTCGGTATCTCAAGCTCGACACTTGGCTACCTGGACCCTTTGATTTTGAGAACCACTGCCCAACAATGGTACTACTCTTGTAATCCTGCAGGTGGCGCACACGCCAGAGCTTGTAACTTGAAATCCTAGATTCCTATCTCCCGCCCAAATGGCGGCTTAGAGTTTATGGTTTTGGGTTTAGGGGCTCCCTAGTTTCATAGCTGTTCTGTACTTAGAAGCGTCATAACTTCACTTCTGAAACATGTGCGCATATGACCTTCCCCACTATTGTAACACAGGCACAGCCCAACTTACAACTTGGGGTCCCCTCCCCGTGTCCTTTCGGCGAACAAGCAAACACGACGGGTTCAAACGATGAAGTACCAAAGTCACTAAACCCTAAATCCTCAACCCTAAACCCTAAACTCCAAACCCCAAACCCTAACCGCGCAGCTTCCCGCGCGATCAACAGTCATGGACCCCTGGTCGCTGTCTCAAGGGACCTACACCAGCGCGTCCACCAAGCCCATCTCAAGCATATGTTGCAGGAACTATATGAGCCATAGTCTGAACTCATTCGAGTTAGATAGGGGATTATGTAGGAGAGCACAAGGGTTACTAAGGGGGATACTAGGAGTTTAGACTATATAGGGTTTAGGGTGTCGGGTTGGGACAAGGAAGCCGAGTCCCAACCGTGATTCCTTGAATTGCGTTCAAAGTCCTGGTGACTCCTCCTGTAGCGGCACGTATGAGGATCTTGTGTTGAGGCACAATCCAGTCCCCGCACGACCAGAGCTAAACCCTAAGGCCCTAAACCCTAAACCGCGTGTTTGGGGCATACATGGAACTTCTCATCATTCTCATCTGCACGAAGTAATTTCCAGAGACGCGCAAAAAGTTGATCAGCTTGACACTCACCACTACCCTCGAGGCTCAAACCCTTAACCCAAAACTCCAAACCCTAAACCCTAAACTCCAAACCCTAAACTCTAAACCCTAAATCCTAGTCTGGAAGAGCTCTAAGACCCGAGCCTCTAAGTCAGCATCTCCCACTCACTGAATCCCACTTGAAGGGGTTTAGGATTTAGAGCTTAGGGTTTAGGATTTAGGGCCAGGGGGACTTGGAGGTAGCGCAACAAAATTCTTTGTAGGTTCCTAGTTTAGGGCTCAGGGTTTAGGGTTCCTATAGTTTGTTGTTGGGATTTCCTGAGTATACTACGTCCCCCTGACCCTCCAAGTAGTTGCCAGGTTTTAAGGCAAGACCTATAAACCCTAACCAGATCAGTCCTAACCCCGAAACCCTGAAGCTCTACAGACGTAAAGTCTCCATGGTGGTTTCCCAAAATGGGGGGACACCAATAATATAGACCCCAACATATTATAATCCTCATATTATGGGGACCCCTTAAAGGGTACCCCTAATTTTGGGAAACCCCCACATGTCTCAAACTAGGTTCAGAATCTTTGTGGTCCCCGGATGTGCTGGCTGGGCCTGAGAGAACATCCTGAGCAACTCAGATGTTTATTGCGCTTTTGGCACTAGAGGGTCGCGAAGAAAGTTTAGTGTTTTACCTTTTATTGGTTCACCCTTGTGTTCTAAGTCTATATCAATCATCAGACATCTTGGATGAGCCCCAGTACCCTAGACCCTTTAGGGGCCAAGGCCCGCAACCCCAACGCAGACACTGTAGCTATAATTTGTATACTTAGATCCCTAGGATTGGCTTGAAGGTTTCGAGCGCACCTGAAGCTCAAGGGTTTCGGGTTTAAGGTTTGGGGTTTAGGGTTTAAGGTTTGGGGTTGAAGTTTAAGGTTTGAGGTTTTAAGCTCAGGGTTTGGGGTTCAGGGTTCAGCGCTGAAATTCCGAACTCTACAGTGTGTAAGTACCTAAATCGCGAGATCTTAGGTCCCAAACACCATATCTTGAATAGCAATTGGTACCTAAAGCCCTCATATTTGGGCAGTTGGACCTTTAGTAAGGGGTTTCCTCTTACGGGTACATAGGTTCCTCTACCCTAAGGGTCCTGATTTCTGAGTAGTGAGGCGTTGCCCCCAAACCAGAGCTACCCTACAGAACCCTAAGCCCTAGGTAGGCTTATGAGCTGAGGACTGAAGAATGGTTCTGGATGGACGACACATCCTTGGTGCCTTTGGCCATTTGGGGGTTAGGGTGTAGGGGAATTATGACCCGCCCTCCCCACAAATGACGGTTCATATATAGAGAAAAGCCCAGATAAACGTAGTATTGTAGATTGGGATACTCCAGTCCCCAATGTACAGCAAGATTATCATGTCATTTTAGGCATGTTTTTTTGGGGGGGAGCGTAGAATAAGAATATACTCGTATATACATGATTAAGTGTTGAACGCCACTACTCCTAGGGCCTTTTTTTCACGCTTAGGAACTGTTGTTATTCAGACGGCAGTCTTGGTGGAGAGGAGCTCCTGCAGAACTCAGACCCTGTGGTGTTGTAGGACGCTTGCGGTAGAGAACTTGTTTACGCCTGTAGATGCCCAGAGGTTTGAGATTTCAAATGGAAGATGATGCAGGCTTTCCCTGGAGAAGTGCTGAGATCTTAGTGTAGACCGTCTAGCAGGCGTTTAGTGTTCACAGTAATTAATTAGACTAAGTTGTGTTTGGAGGTATGAACGACCCCGGGTCTCAAGATAAGGCAGTGACGTATTGCGTGGTGCGGAGGAATTGGCCCATTTGGTTGTTGGGAGGGCTAGAAAACTACCAGAAAATCCTTTCCGTCTACAAGTGTAGTGGACCGTTGTAGAAAACCCTAAACCCCAAACCCTAAACCCTAAACCCCAAACCCTAAACCCTAAACCCTAAATCCCTAAATGAAAGCAAAGGCTGACATGATTACCTCCCTGGTGCTTACTAGAGACTGTGTCAACGAATGTCGGCTGAACCTCTTAATATTAGGGGTATATTGGAGCTATTTTAGGGTTATATTGGGTTTTATTGGGGATAATGGAAAAGAAAATGGAAACTAGGGTTCAGGGTTTTAGAGTTTAGGCTTCAGTGCTGGTTTAATTATCACTGCAGTAATAGGGTTTTGATGATCTACCCATGGGCCTCCAAGTTCTTATTTCGGAGCACTAAGCCCGTAACCCTGAGCCCCTATCCTAAACCCTACACCATGCATTTCATGATCAAGGGAACCGTAAGGAAGGGCTCTCACGGGTTTGCTACTGGCACCGTGTCGGGGCAGTCTACAACTTTGGAGATCGGCTTGGAGAATTCGAATAGGGTTCCTTGAAAGGGGTTATACGGATAAGACAGGTTATACAGGCATTTGGTTTCAGGTCATTTGAAAGGGGGGCTGAAGGAGTAAAGGACGATTTGAAGGTCCTACTATGAAACCCCGTTCAAGGGCTTCAAGGGCTTCCTCCCTTCAGCTCCTCCTCCCCCCCTTCCCCCCCCCTGCTCTTCAAGCCCTTCAAGCCCTTGAACATGGGGTTGGGGGTTATATGAGGAACATAATGAGGAAATAACATCTTGGCAAGTAAACCAGGCTTGCGCGGTACATTTCTGTGCGTGAGGGGTCCGGAGCATAAGCCCTGCACTTGGTTCAGGGTTTAGGGTTTATAGCGTGTTGAATGCTGAAAACTGAGAAGAAAAGTTTATTGTGCAAATCGATATGGGAGTTTCTCAAAGTTGCATTCTAGGCTCACAAGCTGTAGCATGGAAATAGGATGATGTAAGCTAGGAAGATGCTGATGTTCCACCACCTTGAAACTCACAGCAAGCAATGAACGTAGAGACCTGAAATATTACAAGAAAGACTGCCTCATAAATCTTGATGTAGGGTCCTGAACACCTTACAGGCCCTGCACACGATTTATATACTTATTGCCCTAAACCCCAAGCCCGAACCCATAAACTTATTGTACCTTCTACTAGCCCAAAATATACTTCCAGCTCCTGAATTTGCATGGGTGCAGCCAAGCCAAACCTCTTAACTGACGTATTGCAACAAGGTCATCAGCGCTTTCAGTTCCATAGGCCTTCAATTTTCTTGTGGACTCTGAAACGAGCCTGCGAGTTGGTGACAGCATTATGCCTAACTCTAAGGGTCCAAGTACCCAATAATTAGGTACTTGGGATTTGGGTAAAAGTAATTATAGTACAGGTTTTGGGGTAAGTACATGATTATTAGGTATTTGGACCCTCAGGGTAACAACCAGCGAAGAAGGATGGAAACTATTCGAAGGCCCGTTCCAATCTCTAAGGCCTCTACAGTTCATGTAATCGGCAATTCTTGAGCATCCTGTCGCCTACCCTAAACCCTTTAGGGTTTAGGTTTAGGGTTTAGGGTTTTAAGTTTAGGGTTTTGGGATTTTAGTTTAGGGTTTAGGGCTATAGCCTTACTTAGCCAACAGAAGAACTTTAAACTTGTTGGGCTTCCTTTCTGGGTCTCTATAATAAAGTTTAAGCTTTTTTAGCCTTGGTTATTAGGGAAGAGAGTAGCTCAGGCGTACCAGAACTGGGCCAAGGGCGAGCCCAACAACTGGCACGGGCACGACGAGAACCGGGCAGTAATGAATTTGCAGCTCGTCCAACTTATTTGTTTCATTGCGAGCTTTTGAGATTTCTCCCCAACTGGGGCCGGGATTCTTGCATAGTATCATGTTGACCCTGGGGCTCCATCTAGGTTCTATTTTAGACTGTTGGGCCCCACATAGGTATTATTTATAGACTTAGAAACCCAGGGTGAGCATCTAAGTTGAGCATAAAGAAAGGCTTTTGTAAGTTAAATTTCTGCTGCACCATAGAGTTAGAGCTAGACGCCTGCGTCTCGTGGTCACACATGAGTAGATGTATCTCAACTGCGGGAAACTCAGCCTGTACTTGCTATGTCCTTCATGCGGCTGACTGAAAGCCATACGAAGCTGCGGACTCAACACCCTAAGCGCTTTAGGGTTTAGGGTAACCCTAAACCCTAACTCTAAACCCCTAAACCCTAAATGGGTGTTTCCCAAAATTAGGGCTACTATTTCGGGGGTTCCTATAATAAGGACTATAGTATTTTGGGGTCTATATTGTGGTCCCCTTATTTTGGAAAACTACCAAATCTTAAGCCCTAAACCACATTGTTTGCCCAATTGTGTTGTAAAAGCCTCTGCAAAGGGCGGTGCATGCTTAGATGTTTGGGGGTTTAGCGTTTATGGTTTGAGATTGGGGATTTCCTGAAGTTAGCCGTGCCGCAGTATAGTATACAGGGGTCTATATTGGGTTCCATTGGTTTATGGGAACTTGAAACTACCATTTAAATTTGGTGTTTACGAATCCGGTGTTTGTTATTTCCGTTCTGCAGGGGCCTGGAGGAAATTCTGCACCACACACATGCACACATGCTTGAATTGCATGCAATGCAGAGGAACTAGGAATTGGGGTTGCGCAGAAGGATGAAAAATTTCGAACACGATGGTAGACTGTACCTCAGAATCCTATTATAAGTTTGACGGCCATAACATTACATGGGCTTGACAGGGGTTGCTTCCGTTATCAGCAAAGGCTACTCAGCCACTTTCGCCTCAACCAGTTGGAAGCTTTCAAGTCTTCACCCCGAGACATAAACTCACATGAGCTGTAGTCTGAACTTTGTTTAGGGTTTAGGGTCGGAACTCCTTAAGGGGGGTTATATGGCGGATTATATAGGGGACGACCATAGCCTTTATCAAGGGGGATACTAGGAGCTTAGACTGTAGCTCACAGAAATTTAGCCCTAAACTGAGACCCTAGCCCATATCTCATGGTTTAGGGTTTAGGATTTAGTTTTCGAGGGTTTTGGGTTTTAGTGCCTTAGGAACTACCACATGAGTTCCCCTACTACGCTGCAAAAGACCCCCCTCCCCCCCGGGGTTGGGGAACCCATAACCATCTAATGTAACCTGAAACCATTAACAAAAGTCCCGGATACCAACATGTTGGGTCATTCACTTGTTGGTGAGTACCCTTAACCCTATAACCCCTAAGCTCATTTCCAAGGGTACTTAAAACCAAGGCCACACATATAGTTGTAGTTAATGTTTAGGGTTTCAGTTAAAAGTTATAACCATCTTGAACCATGTTCGGGGACTCAGGAAGCTTATGGGTGGTTTCTAAGTACACTTATAAAGTATAGTGTAGAAGCAACGGCCTCCAAGTACATCCCAAGGCGCTCAGACTTTAGCACGCGCAAGCCGCATGACGAAGAAGACCTTGCCAAAGCGTCCGGGGCCCAAGATCCTGAGAGCTCAAGAACCTGTAGTCGGGTTTCGGGGGCTTTGGTTTGGGTTCTAGTCTTTGTGGTGCAGGGTTTGGAAAGTTAGAGTTCTGAGTAAGATGGTTTAGGGTCTAGGCTTTTAGCGCAGACTTCACATACGAAATGCGCTCCGTAAAACCTAAACCTGAGATACTGCCACCGCCCAGTAACAGTTGGATAATATTCATTCATAATATAATTCTATATAGCCCTTAATAGGACCCCTAATAAAGACTGTTACTGGGTGGGGGCAGTACCCAACCTAAACCCTAAATCCGGCATTCTGCGAGGCATGGATACATCATTTAGGGCTTCGTGTTTGTATCATGTCAAAACCCCTTAATAGAGGTTATATAGGATTTAGGGCTTCGGGTGAAAGACTCCTTAAAAGGGGGTTGCACAGGGGATAATATAGGGTCATTAAGGGGGATACTAGGAGTTTAGACTACAGCACACATGGAAACTGGGGTCACATAGTGGTTTGTAGGGACAAATTTCTGGCGTGGACATTTACGGCACAGGGTACCGTACCTCTATAGTAGACCTCAAAACAATGCTGGCCATTGTTCAGGCTTCTACATCAATATTAACCGGGCGTCCTGCATGCAAGCAACCCTATAAACCCTAAATCGTGAAGACCCACCCGGAGGAGGGTGTGAGCTACGAGATGTGCGAAGATACAGCTAACGGAGATATCCACAGCAGCCGCCGCATCCTCACAGACGCGCTGCATGCACAGATACAGCGCTAATTACAACGCGGGCCGGGCAGGAAAGTACAAGGCATACAGGCACTGTCAAAGCTCCACGCCGAATCGTCAAGCTACAACTTGCCGGCCTTGGCGGAGACCGATTGCCTGTATGCCATGGGGCAAAATGCCGATATTTCAGCCCGGTGGTCGCGTTTGTCGTACATAGTTCTGGCAGCGCAATTTAACGTCACCATACGTGACCTATCGGCCCACTTCGAGAATTGGACTGCCTTTCAGGACCGCGGTGGAGCTCGCTCACCACAACCGCCAGGCACCCATCTACAGATAGAGGAAAAACGAGTAAATAAGTAAATAAATAGATAGATAAACACAGACATACATGTACATACACACAGGTACATACACATACATAAGGTCTGCTCCCGACTGTGCCAAGTATGCTGTGGTCTCATAGTGCTTATGCTGCTGTGTATATTGCAGCTGCGAAGAAGCTAGTTCTCCCTGAGAACTGCGTAGGTTTCGTTTTCACAGGATCACGACCCAATCTTCTGGACCTTCGAGTTTGGGTTTAGGGTACAGTTAGCTCCGAACCCCAAACCTTGAGCATAGTTTGAGCGTAGGGGCCTGGACACTAAGCTGCGACTTTCTCCTGATATTTGAATACGCCACGGTAGATACCAGAACATTTGTATAAGTTGGTATGCTGCTTCAGAATTCTCAAAGGCATCCTGTGCTGAGGGCCACGCGGGACTGTGAACCACCAACCTCTAATATGTAATTTCCTCCCCCAAATTGCTCCCAAACATGGCATTAAGTATGTGTAATGGAAATTTCTTAGTAGGGGAGTGGGGGGCTTATCATGAAGGGGGGCACGATTAAGGTCAAATCCGAGGATGCATCAAACATTGAGATCTTGGTTGTTTACGGTTTAGGGTGTCGGCCTCAGGGTTAATATAGTAGTATCCCAACAATGGAGAATCAAATGGACACATCTTTTAGATTTTAAGTGCAGCACGAAATCGAAACTGGGATAACATAGGGTTGTAGGCAAGCTGAGGGGGTTCAAGTGGAAACCCAGGGGTCCCCAGATAGGACAGATCGCCTGAGAGACTCGTGGGTTCGCTTGTCATGTAACCCTGAAGCCCCAAAAGCTCGTAAACTTTACACAGCCGCGCCCTAAACCCAAATCCTATACCCTAAGTCCAAAAAAACAAGAGCCTAAATCCCAGGACCCTTCAGCACTTACCAATTCATTCTGCAACCGTGGGCCCTAGGGTTGAGGGTTTAGGCTTCGGGTTTAGGATTTAGGGCTATACCTCAAATCTTACTGGGAGTTTTGGTGTTTACGCGATATTTCTGAAACTAATGTGTACCGGGCTCTCTGGAAACCCAAGCCCTAAACCCGAGGCTCCAAACCCTATTTGGGTTCAGGCCTAAACCCTAAGCCCCAAACCCCCAAACCATACTTGAAGGTTCACGAGACTTGGTAATTACTTATAGCTGGGGTTATAACCCTACTTATAACTAGAGTAACCCCTAGAAGGCCATTTAAGTGGATTAATTATAAGTAGGGTTATAGGCCCAGTTATAAGTAGTTACTAAGCCCCATGAACCTCCCAGTAGACCCTATAATCCCTACACCCCTAAACCCCTAAACCTTGAACCCTAAGCCCGAAACCCCTAAACCCTAAACCCTAAGCCCCAACCCCGAAACTCGAGAACGTCATCCTAGGCTGGTTTGCGGCCTGCTGCTGCTGGGCTTCATCTTGTGCCTTTGCCAACATGGGTTCAGGGTTTAGGGTTCAGGGTTTAGGGTTTGGGGCCTAGGGTTTAGGGTTTACGGGGGCGTAGGGTTTAGGGTTCAGGGTTTAGGGTTCAGTCAGGGTTCAGGGCTTAGGATTTAGGTTGAGGGTTTCAGGGGACCTGATAAGTAGGAACCGGATAAAGACCCTAAAGCAGTAATGTCTGTCTTGCGGGCACCTGCAACAAGGGACCCCTGTTTTTTGAAGCCCGCGCTTATAGCACTACACGCCTTATTTTTTGTGCTAGCATATATCCTCATTTTCTTAACCTGCTTACCAAGCAGCCATGACCCTTCAAGTAGGGTTGGTGATGAGGGCTTTGGGATTAGGGTGTTTGGATCGGGGAATAAATCGGGTTTTGGGTGTAGGCTTTGAGGATTGGGGTTAAAAGGCTTGGGCCTCCCCTCAGCTACATTGGATGCCCAAAAAGGTGGTTTTTCAAAGGGCTTGATTTCAAAAGGTCTTCCCTAAAGCTTTCCTGAGGTTCCCCACGCTTCCCCAAAGAAGCAGAAGACTTTGGTAACCCAGACTCCCAAAATTAGGACCCCATCACATCGTCATGTGATACCTGAAGGGTCATGATCCCAAACCCTGAACCCTAAATGACCTTTAGTTGGGCTTGCCAGAAGAAACTTCTTACATGCAAGCCAGACGCAATGGCAGCAAAGCGGATTTGGGGTTTAAGGGACAGAGTTTAGAGAGCAAGACAGTTTGTCTTTTGCTCATGAGCCCTAGACCCGAAACTGTAGCAACCTCAACAGTCATAGCGTCATGCGAGTTGCAAAAGTGAAAACTTCAAGTATCGTTTTTCGCCCCAAAACCTTAAAGACCCTAAAGTGCAGACGCTCAACGACAGCCGGTCTTGAAGAAGGACGTGAAGAAAGACAAGCGAGATGCGTTGGTGGCTCTCGAGGTGGGCAAGCCTCCTCCCACTGCGCCCACTACCTTCCACACGCTTTCACTACCATTGCTGCTGTCATCGGTCTCCTTTCTAGACACCTCCTGCCACTTCGACACCTCCATCTGACGCTGAGTCAGATGACGTGAGCGAGGATGGCGATATCTGATCGCCGAATACAGACCCACAGCTTTCATGAAACCTCTCTGCGGTTCACTGAAACGCGGAAACTGCAAGGACTGGAGTAGACTTGTAGTACTCTCTGCAAACTAAGATGGAACTCTGTATAGTCCCTTTGAAAGGACGGAAGTCTTGACCGGGCCTATTCTGATTCCATTTTAGTTTGACGTGCGTGGGATTTGCTAGTTCATTCCAACAGTTCTTATTTGACTCTTGCTGATTGTGCTGCAGGGATAAAACTGGAAGAACAACGGCTTCCAACATCTGTTATTTGAGGAGCATTGCAGCATTTCTGAAGGCATACTATTGTGCCCAACGTAACGTGATGTTTGGCATAATTGTCAACTAAGGGGTTTGTTGGGAAGCCTTGAGGGCGTCTAGAAAGGAGAATATGCTACACCAGGAGAGCATTGCAGAGAACCCTGATGGAAATTGCCTAACACCCCGCGGCTTAGGGTTTAGCATTTACCCTGCCCAAAATTCAGGGGCAGGGGTTGTCGAAATTGTGACCTCGCCAATGGAGATGCCTGCTGCGGATGGAGGGAAGCTTTCACTACCCTATTCTGCTTTCGGGTTTAGGGGGTTCAGGGCTTGGGGGAAAACCCTAAACCCTAAACCCTGGTATATATGATATAATCCTAGTAATCATATCATTTCGGGTTCTCCCCAAACTCGCATCATCGTCATCTACACCCCCACAACCTCTTTGAGGGAACCTTGATAACACAGTTCCTTGGGACCGACTTAGGGTACAGATCCCACGAACCTTACCCTGACCTAAATAATAGGGTTTTAGGGCCCAAATACCACTCATACTATAGTATTTCGGCCCTAAAGCCCTCTTATTTGGTTCCTTGGACCCTTAGGGTTATCTAGGGCTAAAGAATCAGAAAGGCACGCTCTTGTGGCCTCAGTCTTGCTGCTGTGGTAGAACATTAATACCACAGGGAGATTTAGTACTTTGTTCGTTTTATTCTACATGACACGGGCCAGGTAGACACACTATGATGTGTGGCGTTTCCGTTGGGTTGTCATGATGAAGTACGGGATTCCAGTGATATCCACCTGTATCATAATGGAAAAGGTGTGGGAATCCTCATTCAAGCTGATAGCTAGAGTGGCAGTAACATATTACAAATCTCTATGTTCAATAATGTTTATAAACTCGTTCACAATGGTTGGACAATCAGTTGATAAGAGCTAAAGACCCCACAAAACTGGGGCTACAAGAGCGTTCCGCACTAAAGAATGGAGAATCGAATGGACGAGAATATGGAAACTTAAGTGCAAACTGACGGGGGGGGGCAGACGTTAGAGAAAAATCCCTCCGCTAATATTAACCCCCCGCCCCAATACTCTTTTCATGTGGTATATTACAATATAGTATATTGGGAGTATTTAACATTAGTTGGGTGGGGGTCTAGTATTAGGGGGAGTGGAAAAGTAGGTGTTCCCATTTTTAAATAGGAACATGTACGTTTCTAAATTTGGACACTTCAGATTCAGGACCAGGAACCACATGAGTAGTATTTTATTTGGGGATACTATGGTACCCAATATAGAGTAAGATTATATCCTCCTTTTAGGTATAATATTTTACATACGGAATATAATCTTACTAGGTTCAACCACCCAAAAAAACACTACTCACATGTACGGGTAAATGAGCTTCTGCCTGGACCTTGTATCCTGCCCATGCTTTAGGGTGCGTAATTGGTCTGCAAAAGGTGCTAGACATAAAGCCGCGTACCCTAAACCCTAAGCCCTAAACCCGAAACTCCTAAACCCGAAACCCAACAAGGAGTGGAGTACTTTTAGGGCTCGGTGTCTTAAATATCACCTTGGGGTGGGATAAAATGCCTGCACAATAACCCCCACATCATGTGGGGAACCCTGTAAACCCCAGACCCCAATTCCTAAACCCGAAGCTCCAAATCCGAACCCCAAGGCGTAAAACGCAATCCCCCAACTCCAAGCCCTAAACCCCCCTAAAGCCTATAGACCCAAGCCCTTAACTCCGAACGCTAATTCCTAAACTCCAAACTGTCAATCCTAAACCCAAAACCCTAAGTGTCCAAGTAGCTAATAATCATATACTTACCCAAAACCTGTACTACAATTACTTTTACCCAAAGCCCAAGTACCTAATTATTGGGTACATGGACCCCTTGGGAAAACCTTAAACTCTGAACCCTCAACATCCAGGCTTGGCCGGGTACTGCTACTGCGCTTCCAGCAGATGAAGGACCTTGAGCAACTCGCAGTGCTCAGAGTTTAGGGTTAAGGGTTTAGGATGTAGGGGTTTAGGGTTTAGGGTTTAGGGGTTTAGGATTTAGGGCTTAGAGGGTTTAGTGTTTAGAGGGTTTAGGGTTTAGGGTGTGCACTCAGGGTTTAGGGTTTAGGTTAGGTATTGCCCCCGCCCAGTAGCAGTTTTGAACTGGGGCAATATTCAGGGCTACATATAACATAATGTAATTATCATCCAACTGTTACTGGGTGCTGGCCGTATCCAAAGTTTAGGGTTCAGGGTTTAGGTTTGAAATCTAAAGTTTAGGGTCTAAGGGCTTAGGCTTGGGGTTTTGTGGTGGTTGAGCCACGCAAGAACATGTTCCTCCTATGAAATACCACAGACAAAAGGAGGATCCATTTTCATAGCATCCCACAAAAAGATATTATCTCTACCTGAACCCCACAAGTATGTAGAATAGTGGCCTTTTGGGCTATATTTTGGTGTTTTGGGCTATTAGTTTACCTACTTTGGGGGGTTTAGGTAGGGCTCAGGGTTTCCACAAATCGAGAGTCGCGCCTATATACGCTGAGATTACATCATCCTGATTATTTCCTTCCCCCAATAGTAAACCCGCCCAGTATAGTTCCGTTAGATATTTCGGTGTTTGTTACTAGGGGTGCGTGTTTTGTATTCGGGGGAAGGGATTACAGGAGCCCGCGAGCAGGGACCTCTAATTTCTGCAAACCCACGAGCTGCTGTCAAACTCCTTGTTCATGACACCATCGACCCTCACAACAGAAACTCCCCCACACCTGTAGTTTCCGAGCTTTGGGGTATCAATTTCAATTTCGCACCGCTTCATCCCTTATTTGGTGCTGTGCCCCGAAAGTTATTCAAGAAGTGGAGCGATTGTACGATGGCCTGAACTTTCAGGAGCTAAATCCAGAACCCCAGAGCACTTACACCCAGACGCCCTACAGCACCTAATCCGAACCCTAAACCTTACACCGCCCTCCCTGCCTTAAAAGCGCCACCTTGAACCCTAGACACAAAGCCCTTTCCATCGTGATCCCGTAACCCTGATCCATGAACCTTACCCTAGACGCCCACTTACCGAAACAGGGGGGCTCTCAGTGTAGACCCCGAAATGCTGCGGTCCTTATTATGGGGACCCTCAAACAGGGACGCCCCCATGCTTGGAACCCCCCATATAGGGCGGAGGAACAAGCCCTGAACCCCCAACCGCTTAGAGTAGCCCACATGTAGTTACTTGAGCTTCTTGGGCTGGCCCTTGCTCGGAAACCTCCCGTATACTGTTGATTTCTAGTACGTTTAAGGTATAGGGTCTAGGGTTTATACTACCCCCTTCCCGCAGGTTCCGACCTTAGAAAACCTAGAAAAGCCTGATTTAGGGTGAGTACAGAGGTTCAAACTGTTTTAGAAACAGGTATATACCTTAGATTCTACTAGGGTCTCTGATATGATTTCATGTATATAATCCAGGAGACCTAGGCTCCGTGGTATATCCAACACGTTATAAACCATTGTGTAAACCTAGTTACCGTTCGAGTCTGTCTTTTGTTTTCCACTTTGCCTGTCCATGAGATGTTCTAACATTGCTATATTGGAGTGTTGAGGTACCCTCTTGCATGTAAGCCCTACACCCTAAGAGCTAAGCCTCAAACCGCTAAATCCGAAGTCCGACTCCCATAATATTTGGGATTGGACCCCTGAAGCCCTAAACCCTAGAACACTAAACCCTAAACCCCTAAACCCTAATCTCTAAAACCCTACACCCCTAAACCCCGGACTCTCTAACCCTAAACCCTAAACCCCTAAACCCGAATCATCCCGAAGCCCTAAACCCGAAACCCCGAAAGCCCTAGACCTTTAAACCCTAAACCCCCAGCCGTTAAGACGTAAAACCCTCATCCCCTAAACCCTAAACTCTCAGACCCAAAACTCCATGGGGGACCAAACCCTTCCCTCCTTGGGACTTAGCTTGGACCTTAGGCCTTCAACAGTTTGAGAGTACCTTAGACTCCTATTATCGGTACCTGAGGGTTACCCCGTAGTAGGGGTCCTAAGTGCCTAACCCTGAACCCCTAATGTAATCCGTATATAACGCTATAATATAGTAGTTTCCATCCATTTACCCTTATATAGTAGGGGTCTATTCCCACGAAGGTTCATGCCTGACCTTAACGATGAAGCCAGAAGTCCAATTCTGCTCGAGACCGTCGTTGAGGCGGTTCTTTGAGGGTTTGGGGGCTTAGGGTTTAGCGTTGAGGGCTTAGAGTTCAGGGTTTAGGGTTTAGGGTTCAGGGTTTGAATGGCTGAAGGTTAAAGATGTAGCTTCAGGGCTTGGGATCTAGGAGTTTTTGGTGCGGGTTTCCTAAACCCTTAACCCTACGTACGGCGTGCTTGTAGAGTTTAGGCTTCCGGCTTTTTTTGGGGAGCGCAACGTTTCCTTCAAATGTATGTGGGGTCTTGTCTTCATTGTTAGAGAAGCGTTCAGCCCCTCTGTCCACAAACATAAGCCCCATATGCATCGATATATCCACGGCGTACATGCTAAGTCCGCCTGACTCTCCAAAGAGTCAGTACTTCACATGTACTATACTTTACTCCTTAAAAGGGGGTTATGATATAGGGGAGTATTATAGGGGTTATCAAGGGGGATACTAGGAGTTGAGACCATAGCTCACATGTTCCTCACAACGCTGCGAGATGTTGCATTTTCGAACGGAGGGCATCTTGCGCAATCTAGGCTCCCGAAGCTTGAGCTGATGTTCTAGCATAACGTGGTGACGGAATGTGTTCTATCCAGTTGAAACCCTCGGCCCCAAACCTCTGAATTCTAAAGTCTCTCTGAACCTAGAACCCCGACCTCTACACCCCAGTCCCTAAACAGTTCACACCCTAGTCGCGACACTTTCGTGTATGGGTCCCCTCCCTGCAGGGCGATCAAGAAGATGACGCGCATCCGGCGGCCGAGTGAGCATGCAAAGAAATCCGTATTCTGGTTGTGAGGTGTGTGTGGGTGTGTGTATGTGGGCAAGAGGTTTGCAAAGGGACCCGAACGAAACCTAAACGGCCGAAATACATCACCTCCCAAACCCCAAACCCTAAACAATCTTAGTTAAGGGTTTAGGGTTTAAAGTCCGAACCTTTCAGATGTTCTTCAATTGTCAGATACTGGGCGCTTGGACAGTCGGACTCACAGGTAATTTGAAGTTCCGTGCCAAGCACTACTTGGAGGTTCATGTTGCTTAGTAACTACTTATAGCTCTGGGTCTCTTCAAAGGGGTGATAAGGATGTATACGCTGTAGGATTTAGGGTTCATGGGACTTAGTAAATGTTTTCAACTGGGCTTATAGCCCTACTTACACTTGCACTAAATGGCCTTATGGGGTTACCCCGGATTATAAGCAGGGTTCAGTGCAAGTAGTTACTAGGTCCCATGAACAAGTAAATTTTATCACCTATAATTCATACTACAAAGACATGAAGCAAGCAAGAATCTATTTGCATTCAAACCAAGTGCAGGCCGCAGCTCACTGTAAGCCGCCGTACCCTAGCACACTGATCAAGCTGAGGTGGATGTGTTTTGGCAGCAAGCCTTGAGGAGTGCATGCGCGTCTGCACGTGCACACATTGATCATCTTCGCAGCTAGACGCCGTGGGTTGTGTGCTCTCTGTGTGGCCAATGTGGGCACTGTAACATGGATTCATGCCTGAAAGCACGACCAGAGCGTGTACTACGACCCTTCGAAGATCCTGGGTCATTGTTGAAAACAGTTCTTATATCCTGTTACAGTATATGCTAAAACCACACGGAATAAGTGGGTGTGAGATCTACCTGTGCCCCAGTTCAGGATCAATGCCTCGCCGTCGGCCAACTATGTGTTGCAAGCCGCCAGGGGTAAGGAGCAGGCTGGGCAGCCACGGTGTAAGTTTCTGTGAATTTGCGCGTGAGCACCTTTTGTGTCAGGCCTACGTGCGTCTGCCGCTGCTCGCGACGCCAAGTCCCTTGGGCAGTCACGCGATCGACGGCTGCCGCGTGACATTTCTCCCGGAGTCCAGGTGCCTGAACAAGGCGCTTGCCCATTGCGTTAGAGCACGCAGTGCTGTGTTGGTGCATCCTGTTTTCCTGCTAGAAGAAGACAGACCGCTTCGACGGCTTGATTCTGATCGGCCGTGGCGTGGCCAAGGGCACGTGGCTTCGTGCTTCATGTAAAATTCCAGAGTCTTGTGCTGTTTCTTCTCAGGCTTGGTCTGCTGAAGGAGGGGACGCGCTTCTACGCTGCAGCCCAGTGCCGCGGCTTCCTGCGCTGCAAGGACAGCACTCGCCTGGTCGCGTGCTCAGTGTCGTGAGTGCTGCTGACCTTGGGCCCAAGCACTTGTGATTCTCTCATCGTTGCTGCAGGTCAAGGGAGTGCTGATGATTTGCGGGAAGCTGCGGGACAATGACATATATACATCCCCGAGAGCAGCTCCAAAATGCAGGAGCCGCGCGTGTCCAGTAGCTGCAACGTGTCATTCACGTATTCGGTCAAATTTCATTAGCCACCTGGCAGGTAAAAGCAGCTCATGTGGGCCCGAATTAGATGCTAGCTAGGCATCTAGGTTTTTAGGGAAGAAAGCTCTTCGGGAGTTTGATGTAAAGATGTGGCTCTAAGGGGATAGGGCCCAAAACCCGAACCCCCTAACCGTTTGCGATATAGAATAAACAAGTCCGAGCCCCGCATGATATCGGCGGAGCTGTAGAATCATGTAGAGCCAAATGACAAATCAACAGCATTTAGGGTTCTCGATTTTTTGGGGTTAGGGCTTATGTCTTTGGACTTGATGGCTTAGGGCTTAAGGCGGGGGTCCACCAAAGATGTACGAATGCGTGGCGAACCAAATGCAAGCAAGAATGGACATGAAGTGGACATATGGCTTGCGCCTGGCTTATGGCTCGTTTGACGTACCCTGGAGTCAGGCATGAGGGTATCTTCATTGAGGTGTATATTGTGCTGGTTGGTCTTTATTGTTAGAGCGAGCAAACAGGCTCAGTGGTACGAGGTTTAGGGTTAAAGTGTACTTTACCCGACCCTACCCTGCGATTGACAGTACGTTTCAACTATGCGCTCCTGACATGTCCACTCAGCTTGAAGCAGCTTAGCCGTCCCAAGAATAATTAATTTCTATCTCGGCCGCGCACCTTCTTTTGAAAAGCCCGCAGCCCGAGTCCTAAATATATTTGGAACCTGGGCAAAAGATGGGCTGCAAATCAAAAGGCTCAAATACCCTAAGCCCTAAACAATATGAGGTACAAGGAAGCTGGGGAGCCAACATAATAATAGTATATCAACCGTAGCAAGAATAAGAGCAAAAAAATAACAATAACAACAATAATAGTAACAGCAGTAATATCAACCATAATAATATCATAACAGTACCAATAATAACAACAGGGATGCTGTAGCCCACCTCATTCATCCCACCTTTTTCAGCCCCCTAAGCAATGGGGCTGGACACCTTAACCCTAGACCCTTAAATTATAAAGGTTTTAGGGTTTAGGGTCAAACCCTTAAACCATGAGTTCTTAGTGGTGGGTGCGGAATTGCTTTTCTCCGTTCCATGACCCTCTGATCTGCCGCAACAAGTTCAAGGTTTAGGGTTAAGGGTTTAAGGGTTTAAGGGTTGGGGGGTTTACGGTTTTGGGGGTGTTGGTATCTGGTTTAGGGTAGGTAAAAGCTACCATCGGCAATTGTCGTGGTAGCTTTTACCTACCCTCAATAAATCTTGGGTATTGCCCCACTCAGTAACAGTCGGGTAATAAGTACCAGAATTGTTCTGGAATCCTACGCCCTCCCGCTTCAACCATGCATGCCTACATCATTAAAACACATCAACCCGGTAGACCTAAATCTAAAACCCCCAGCGGGAAATCCTAAACCAGTGTAAGGTCGGAAGTATGGGCCCAGGGTTTAGGGTTGAGGGTTTAGGAAATGTTGGCCCTAGAGCCCTAAACCCTAAACCCTAAACCATTGCCAAGGTGCCCACTCCAAACCTCAGCCCCTCAACCCTCTCCTACAGACCCCTAAGTGAGAAGCGTTTTTTTGGTGGTTACACCCAGTAAGATCATATTCCTTATATAAAATACTATACACCAAAACGAGGATATAATCTTACTCTATATTGCGTACCACAATATCCCCAAATTAAATACTACTCAAGTCTTGACTGTAGAGCCAGCCCAAGCGCCTCTCGCAGGTTCAGGGAACGCGCAACGGCCGACAAAATCTTCAGTGACGCGGCAAGCGGAACATGTGAATTTTGAGGCTTAGGGTTATGGTTCAGGGTTTACCTAGGTTTGATACTGTACTACAAGTATTTTGGCATCTTCATCTTGCTTACGGGGCCTAGGGCTACTCTAGGGAGGGTTGGGGTGTAGGGCTTATCCAGAAATGCACCCATACAGGGGGGGCTGAGGATGACTTTAGCTCCGCTAACTGCAATCATCATGGAGCAAAGTGGTTTAGGGTGTTATAGTCTAGGGTAGGGATTCGGGTCTTGGGGTCCAAACCCACCTTAGACTCAAACAAACCTCAAGCTTTGGAACTTTTGCTGCAAACATTCGCATAAAATTCGGAAGCTCAAGGTCTGTGGGTCTAAGGCACCTAGACCCTCCAATGTAGTACCTTTTTGGTAGTCCGAAGAAGAGTCCTAACCAAAAAACAATAACAAACCCAAAATTTGAACTATATTGATTGGAGGGTCCAGGTGAGCCTCTTAAAGCTCGTGCAATGCATCTGAAGTGAAATCAGTCCTAAACCCCAAAGGGTCCAAGTGCCCAATAATTAGGTACTTGGGGTTTTGGGTAATAGTAATTAAGTATATGACTATTTGGTACTTGGAACGTTAGGGAGGCCATTTATTCCTTAGGTGGAGCCCCCCCCCCCCCACAGGGTACTAGTGAGCATAAGGGAACATGGTGATAATATATTGGGGTCCTCATATGAGTAGTATTTATTTTGGGGATATTATGGTACACAATATAGGGTAAGAGTATATCCTCCTTTTGGGTATAGTATTTTATATGAGGAATATAATCTTACTAGGTTCAACCACCAAAAAAAACCACTCATATATTCCTATTACAGGGAGGGTCCACTTAAGTCATCCCTTAGGCCCCAAAAACCCACAGGCACAGTTTATAGACTTTAGGGCCCAATGAAGGTATTATCTATACCGTAACCCCAAAAGTATGTAAGATAATAGCTTTAAACCCTTAATAATAACAGCCATAAAGGCCGTTATTTTACATACTTTTGGGGTCCAGGTAATTTTAGAGCCTCAAGATATCAAACAGCCCTTAGGCCCCACATTTTTTGTTCGGAGACTTCCAGGGCACATAGAGTAAGCAAAGAACACCTAGACCTCAACCCCCAGGTCTAGACCCCAAACCCTGTAAACCCTAGACCCTAAACCCTAAATATGTACAATCCTGGGAGACCTTGATCTGCCCTGCACAAGACAGGCATATGACGCGGTTTAGGGTTTAGTAGGGTTTAGGATTTGCATATTAATATGAGCCATGGTCTAAACTCTTTAAAGGGGGGTTATATAGGGGGGATATATATGGGACTATTATACGGCTTACTAAGGGGAATACTAGGAGTTTAGACAGTGGCTCATATGTACTCCATGTAGTGCTCTTTCTAATTTCGGCGGCTCACGGAGGCATGCTAACTTTGAAGCATGCAAGAGTTTTCGGTAAATCAGAGACGATTACCGGTTGACCAAAAGCCGCTTGTACATGCTACATCGCACTATGAGATACCATCTCTAAATACTACATCCTTAAACCCTGAGCCCTAAACCTTAAATCTTTAAACACTATAAGGTAGGTTGTCAAAATGATGGTCCCTTTTTGGGGTACCCTAAATATTAGGGGCCGTATTATAATAGGGATCCAAAAAGGGGCCATAATTTTGACAACCACCCATAATTCCCTAAACCCTAAACCCCGGATGGCTCGTAGTGTCCCTGCCACCTTTTGCCGCAGTCCAGTTTTCAGCTACCCAAAGAAGGACCTTGGATTATTTCCGTCACTTATACCCCCAGAACCCACGATCTGGCCCGCGGTTTAGGGTTTAGGGTTTTAGGGTTTTAGGGTCTCAACCCTGCAAAGTAATACAGTAAGGTCTCAGAAGTGACATTGCTGCCACGGTGGAGTGGCCTTGCGCTCGGAAGAGTCTTCTCCCTGGTGCTTAGGGGGAATGGGGGAATTGATCCACATAGTAGTCCCTATGAAATCCCAAATAGTACTCCCTATAATCCATTCCCCCATTCCCTCCTAAGCACCAGGGCGTCTTGGTGCTTTTTGTTGGGCACAGGGGTTTCGGGTGTGGCTTCAGAGCCTTGGGATCCTGTAATCAGACCCTCACCCAGACTCCTGATTAATAAACCATTCCCCCTAACTAGGGATTACAATAGGGATCCTAAAATTTAGGCCCTTAAGAGGAGGGGTTTATTAATCATGGGTCTACATTAAACCGTGCGTTTTGGGATGTTAGTTGAGGTTGCAGGGTTCGGGGTCTAAAGACTTGTTAGTAATGATGTCGAGGACAGCTACAAGGCTGGACGGGTCTTGAATGGCCAGTTGGCATCTGAGAGCTCGGCGAGCGCATGGGGCTTCCTCAAAGAGCTTTTGAATGAGAAGCCTAAGCACCCCTCTCTGAGGCACAGGCGGGCCTGGAAATCGAAGTTCTCTGTCACGAGAACCATTGGTTCCAGTTCTGCCGCCTCTAGACTTTGCAGGAGTTGACCAGGTTCCCTTCGACCTCTCCTGTGCGGAGACTGGCCCTGGTGCGCGCAAGGGCCTCAACTTATTGAATGGTTTCCCGACCTCAGCGGGCGTGGATTGGACAGACGAGGCGATGGCACCGTTCTCCGTGAATATGCAATACCTCAGCTCTTCGAATTCTGAATAAGAACTACCACTCTAATTCTGAGTCTGAGTAAGGAATACCACGGCTCAGTGTCAGAGGCTGCAAAAGTGCTTGCTGACATGCGATTTCTTTGCGTTGATTCCCCCGCTGCCCCCTGTTCTCTATCACTGCTCCCGGCCGTGTCGTCACGTCATTCTTGCCCCCACCCATTGGTGTCATTATTGAACAGTCTCTGGGGGTCTACTTATTTCTGCTGACAAGAGAGTGGGGCGGATCTTGAGAACATAGTCCTTATGGAATCCACTAAACAAGTCCTTAATCCAACGATAAACTACCTAGAAAAACACTTTCCGCCTCCCTCTCAAGTGCCCATAAGTCTGGAGTTTAGGGTTCATGTTTAGGGTTTAGGGCCTTGAGGGTGAGTGGGATGATATATATGTATATTATTATATCATAATATGATATATAATATATAGTATATCATTTAATATGTGTACATATCTATATATATATATACATATATATTATTCTTCAACATTACATAGTACGGCCATGGAACCCTAATCCCTACGCACTCCTTTGATTCTTGCAGTTCCTATTGCTAGGACGTACTAGGGGTTCTTCGGCCTCGTTTTGAGGGCCCTCAAGAAAACCTAGGTAGCACTTTGGGAAAAGGTGTATTGTCCCTCTCTATTCCAAGATGCACAGTTACAAGCAGTCTGGGCCTGTGGAGCGCCATCCACAGACTGTTCCCCTAAACCCCAAATCCTAAGCCCTCAGTCCTAAACCGTACATCCTAAATCCTGAGAAAGTCAATTCACCCTGAAGACTTTGAGGACAGGAGTCCTTCTCCTCCAACCTCCAGGTTTCGTGTTTAAGGGTTTAGGATTTAGGGTCTATAGGGTTTAGGGTCTCTTACGGCTCGCTACAAGCTAGCAGGGATCCTGGACCTCTAGACTGCTAGAGACAAGCTTCAGCAAATTGTATACTAAACCTTAACCCTAAACCCTAAACAAACCAAATTACATGCTACAACTGAGCCCTAAGTCCTAAACCCTAAACAAACCAAATTATGTGCCAAATCTAAACCCTCAACAAGCCAAACTATATGCTAGGTCTAAACCCTAAACCCTAAAGAAATCGAACACGTAATGCACAGCTTTCAGTTTCAATCGTTGCAACACTGTGAGCCGGACTCCAAGGATAGAAAGCAGTCCCAAAGGGTTTAGGGTTTAGGATTTAGGGTTGTCGGTCTAGGTTTAGGGTTTTGGTCTAGGTTGTCGGGTTTAGGGTAAACGTTCAGGGTTTAAGGTTTTACACCTTAATCCACAAGATCTCGTGCCTTGCATAGCATCAAAAGATGGGGGAATTCAAAGGGCTCAGCCTGCACCCTCAAGCCTAAGCCCCTAAGCCTAAACCCTAAAACCTGAACCCTAAACCCTGAAACCCTATACCCTAAATCCTGAAACTTGAACGCTACACCCTTGAACTCTTGAACCCGAAAAACCTAAAGCCATGAGCCTCAAACCCTAGTCCTTTAGCCTTAGACTCTCCAACACTAAGCCTACAGCCCTGAACACTGAAACCAGTCCAGGGGCTGGAGTATACAGGAGTACACAACGGCGAACGTATGAGCTGCAGTCTAAACTCCTTAGAGGGGGCTATTATAGAAGATTCTGTAGGGGACTAATATTCATTGTTAAGGGGGATACACGGAGCTTAGACTATAGCTCATGTGGAACATGATTTACTGCAGTGGAAGTTTCAGGAACGTGAGTTTTGAGCAACTACCTCTACCAGGTCGTTACGTTTCAGCCTTCACGGTTGTTACAAGTGTAAAGCCTAAGCCCTAAACCCTAAACCGGCCCCATTTAAATCTCAAAGCCTACGCCTGGAACGCTACATCGTTTCCGAGGTAACCTCAGACCCTTAACACAAGGGTAGTTCCCAAAGCTAGGGGCCTATTTTAATTTTTGTACCCCTAATTATTAGGTGCCGTAATACATTCTGTAGCCAAAGCGTGCCCATATTTTCACAACAACCACAACGTAAATACGAGACCAAGATATAAATTACGATTCCTTTTCCAGCGGGTGCGTCGTTTGCTCTATGTTAAAACCCTACACGTACCCCAAACTCCTAAACTCTAAAGCTTTTCATACATTCCGAAGCCCTTCTCCTAAACCCTACAAGCCTGAGAACTCCCCCGCAACCTTGTCACCCGGGGTATTAGACCACTGTAAGACCTAAACCCTGAATCCTAAACCCTAAACCCTAAATCCTAAACTTTGAATCCTAAATCCTAAAACCCTAAACCCTAAGTTAAATCCTACACATAAGTCACCTGGCAACACACTTTAGGCTCGAGCGCCCACCAACGGAGCACACTACGGAGGAAGCTGCCAGGCATCGGGCTTGGGTTCAGGGCCCAAACAGTTTGGGAGTGAGGGTTCAGGGTTAGGATTTAGGGTTTAGGATGTAAGATTCAGAGTGTAGGATTTCGGTTTAGGGTTTAGGATTAAGGGCTATAGGGTTTGGGTCTTGTTTAGGATCTGGGGCTTGATATATAGTCCCCCTTAATAAGATAGAACATGGGGTATATGAGGATCTGAATATCAAAGCCATATTCTATCTACTTAAGCGGGACTATATCCCGATTGCGCCGCATTTTGCGGAAGTAGATTACAATTAATTGAGGACTCGAACCTTCAGGGGGGGTTTTGGAGGGCAAAGGGGTTTCACGGTTTAGGGTTTCGGGGGTGAGCTGGTTTCAGGGCTGTTGTGCTTGGGGAGCGTATGGCTTGCAAAACATGATTGTTATCGTTGCCCGGGTTGTACCCCTAGATAGATAGCACTGATAGCACTTGTAACTGAGCCACTGTAGCCTCCCAGGGTCTCTTTCAAGGATCCCCAAACCCAGGGGTACCCTTAAATCCTAAACCCTTTAGGGTTTATGGTTTCGGGTTTGATCTATGATCCCTTTTAAGCCCTCAACTTCGGGATTCACCAACCCTCCTGAACCACCTAAGCCCGTCAGAGCCATACATACCGAGCCTCCCAAACCCTCCCCCCCCAGCTACACTCCGTATTCACTAAGTCTCTTAAACCACCCTTAAACCACCTCAACCCTCTAAGCCTCAAACCCCCTAAGCCCAATACCCTACATTCCTTAAACACCTTTCCCCCTTAAGCCACCTCAACTCAGAACCCTAGATCCTAAACACGATAAGCATCTTCAAATCCACTGAGCGGCCCGCAAGTTTGTTGCATTGTCCAGAGCATGGCAGTAGTTGCGTTGTCCAGAGGGTTGCAGTAGCAGCAGCCGCAGAGGCCGCAGGCTTAAGCCCAAGGGGTCCAGGTAGTTATATGGTATATGTTTACGGCCCACGGGCACTCCCTATCATATACTTACTTTCGGGAGCAAGTATATACTATAAGACTATGTGGACCCACGCCCGATTTCGCAGCAGCACTGGTCCAATGGATTGCGTCATTTCCCTTCTGGCACACCGTCGCCTGCATGCCGTTTCCATGTGCTCTTACAAAACATATAGATGACACCGCCCGAATCCGAAAGCGTAAGCCCAATAACAAGCTGCTTCGCTTTGCGCAGGGATGCTACCTCTGAGCTTCCAGAGGCTACTGAGGCGCTGCGGGGCGGGTGTTTCTTAGACTGCTTCTGGATGACTAGAAAGATCGTGCTTACTATTCAGGTTTGTTCTGTACTCCGCAACCGGGATGTAAGTCTTGAAGCTTGGGCTTATGAAATCATCCTGGATAAGCAGAAGTTCTGCAATGGTTCTACTGTTGAGGATATAACCCGCATGAACCAAACTGGCCTCCCGAGGGTTCTTCAGATCTTACAACCCAGGGGTGGAGCCCTAAAGCCTAAGACGTGGATGTGGTAGTTTCCCAAAATAAGGGGACCCCAATATAGATCCCCAAATACAAAAATCCTTAATATAGGGACCCCCAAAAGGGTACCACTGTTATTGGGAAATTTCATATCGAGTCTTGGAGCTTGATCGTTGAGAGTTCATGTCGGAAGCCTTAAGCTTCTGAAGGTTTTGAGCTCCAGGGCGTAGGGCATTGTGAGCGTGAGTTACCGGGGAATGCCTGCTATTGGGATTTTTCTATAGGGGATACTTGGAGGGTCAGGGGGACTTAGTAAGTGGGCCAATAACCCCTAAAACCCATATAGTAACCCTAGTTATCCTAATAATTAACCCACGTACTAAGTCCCCATGACCCTCCAAGTAGATGGTATAGGGCAATCTCTAGAGATCCATTCCTCTCAGCTTGATGTGGAGGCTGCTTCGGGCTGCTGCAGCTTCCCCATATGAGCCATAGTCTAAACTCCTAACATCCCCCTTAATGATCCCTATACTAACCGCTATATAATCACTTATATAACCCCATTAAAGGAGTTTTCATTATGGCTCATGTTGATTTTATGAACATTGAACATCTGCTTTGTAGGTTTGCTAAGCGCATGGTGGAGAGGAATGGAGGCGTCATTGTCCTGAATTTCAGATGAGACGGACGTGCCTTTTAAAGGCAAGTAGGGAGGCTGAGGGAGTAGGGTCTAAAGGGTTCATAGGCTGGGGATATATGGGGTAGTTTTTTCTTAGGACACGCTTTCTAGATTTTGCATTCGAAGATCCTATGCGTCAGGATTTGAAGTTGGCTGTGGATTTTTTTGGACGCATGATGGACACAAAAGAAGAAATCCTCACAGACGGGTTCGTGACGTGGGGACGGCAGGTTCTGGGCTCAGTTTGCCAAGTTTGGGCCGGGCTCGACTTCGCCAACAGATGAATCACAATCCGCTGGGCAGGCGCCTTCAAATTCGGCATCAACAGTGCAAATCAACACGTTGGTGAGAAATCTAAGCCCATTCCCCAAGACAAGCTCAAGACCCCATGACATCATGCTCGTACACCAAAGGCGTTTAGGTGTCATGGTGCTTTGGGTGGATACTCAACCTTGAACCCCAAGCCCTATACTCTGGTCACTAAGGCTGGGGTCCACCCAAAATATTGTCTCCATTACGCAATTTGGAGCCATGAGGTGGATTTGCCCAGAGGGCCCAAATTTGATATTCATATATGGCTTAAGCTTTAGGATTGTTCATTTTCTATATGGTCTAAGGTTCAAACCCTAAACCCTAAAGCCTTTTAGTTCTGTATGGTTTAGGGTTCGGTTGGGTTCGGGTACAGTACTTGCTCAGCTCAACTTGCTCAGGGTTCAGGGTACCCAAACCCCAAAACCTAAGCAAGTTTTGAGAGAGTTGCAATCGGAGCCTAGTAGTTATACTTTTGCAAGTTCCATAAACTACGGGTCACCAAACGTTATGCCCATAAGACCCAAATTGCAACTTGGGGACCCTTCTTGCAGGATAGGTTTCTACTAGGAGTTCGAAGTGCCTTTTAAATCCCTTCGAAGCCCTTGTGCCTAAGCCCTAAACCCTAAATCGCGTAGAAGCCCTGGTGCACAGCAAGTTCCTGGGTTGTAGGTGACATGTGCTTAGCTAGCGGTTCAGCGACGGTAGCCCATGATTTATGCCACTGGGCTTCCATGGATTCATCGCTTTTAGGGTATAGGGTTGGCGGGTTCAGGGTTTAGGGTGTAGGGCTCTGCGCCACGCCCAGCTTTTCAGAAGATTTGCTGACAAATGGAAACATGGAAGTTGCTGCTTTTTGCCCTAAGGCTCCATGTAGGTACTATTTATGGGGTTTGGGGCCCAATGTAGGTAACATTTATAGACTTAGAGAGAGCCCCAGGGTTAGACTTGAAGTTTTTTGGGATTTGGGGTTGTTACCAGGGAACGGAGGAAGGGATCCCTGTGATAGCTTTTATATGGCCCCCAATACATCCCAATACTACACTAGCGTGTTTAGGGTTTAGGGGTGGCTTTTCTCTTGCATTCCTTCATTGCCTGCTTGCAGCTCGCAAGAAGATTGAATTATGGATCTCTTTGTGAGCTAATTGGAATATGGAGGGGTCACGGAAGACAATCCAGAGCGCTGCATATCAGCTATAATGCACGTGGCCAAGGCCTATAAGCATCTTCAGCAATCACAACCAGAATCCTAAATCCTAAACCCTTACTTGGAGGGTCAGGGGGACTTAGTAGGTAGGTTAATAATCCCTATAACCCATATAGTAACCCTGACGTACTAAGTCCCCATGACCCTCCAAGTAATGCCTTCTTGAAGCAGAAGATCTTGCCAGGATCTTGCTGCAATTCCAGGAGCTGCCGAAGTGAAGGCACCGGACAAATCAGGTGAAGTTGGGTCCATCCTTGAGGGTCTAAGGACCCAAATAATGGGGCTTCAGGGCCAAAATACCATCAATATTATAGTATGTGTGCCCTAAAACCTCATTATTTGGGTCCTTGGACCCTTAGGGCGTTCCTAAACCCTAAACCCCCATGGAGATGTGGGGTTTTAAGGTTGATGAATAGTCGCTGCAGCAAAAGTTTGTAGCAACAAAGCTCTCGGAGGAATTCAAATTATGTCGAGGCCTCAGCGGATGGAGGACATCCTGCACCACCTGAGCCCTTAACCCTTGACCTACGAAGTACACTATAATTGAGGTCCTGAGTGATGCAAGATTGCCTTCATCCAGCGTAGCTTGTTACAAGAAAGCTTGTAGAGGAAGCAGCGGTAGAGGTCTCATAGGTGCTGCCTATGAATCCCATAGCTACAATATTCGCGATTTTGAGCCATGTTTATCTTGATTATACTCCCATGTTTAACCCAGCGTACACCTCAGCAGCCTTCATGAAGGTCTCCCAAACTCCCGTTATAGCTACAGGCCCTTACAACTCAGTCGCAGACTTATCTTTTCTTTTGCTTTAGGAGGTCTACAGAGTGCGAAATTCAAGAGTTAACCTAGCTTCCGTTTAAAGCCATCTACATAAAACTAACGTTTTATCATATGAGACGGTGTCAAAATTACATTTATTGCATCGTAACACAGGTGGTTGTGCTATGGGTGGAGACACGTTAACACAACTGGAAAACGACACGGCGCATCCTAAAAAGCGATACCACAGAACGAAACCTCCCAAAACCTGCAAAACTATTGGCACAAGCAAGTTATATTGACGCCAGCTCATAGGCCCCTCCTTGTAGGGGGCTGCTGATGCTGCGGTTTTCTGTCGTGACCCCCTGAACCCCGAAATTGTCCCTCAAACTCTGTAACCCATAGTACTAAATGAGCTTTTTGTCTTCATGGGGTACTATTATATTCTCCAATATAGAGTACGATTAGATCTCTCTTTTGTGTGCAGTGGTTTACAAGAAGCAATGGCGTTCGTTTTTTTTCTCAACCGACACAAAACAGTTTGCGACACTTTGGGGACCCTGCATGAAGTTCCTATAATAAAGATATTGCGTACTTGATCTTTCAAAGCCACCCGCCCCATGTGTGGAGAGGCCCAATCCCAAACTGTGGGCTACTGTTGATACTACATCCTGCATGACCCTAAGTGCCAGAAAACTTGAAATCATACTAGTACTAGTGTTATCCTCAGCATTGCCTACCAGTACTATCACAGAAATGCAGAATATCTAGTGTTAACCGTACGTCTTAGAGGCTGCACTTCCGGCAGAAGGGGATGCCGATACTTCAGCTGCGGCAGATGAGGCACCGATGATAAGCACCATCGATTTTCATAGGAGGATCCGGAGGTTTCCGAAAAATAGTGGTCCCTTATTGGGAATCCCCACAAGAAGTCTAGTATTGGAGCTCCATTTTGGGGTCCCCATTTGTGGCAATACCGTTTTGGCAGTCTCAGCTGCAGTAAGAAGGGCGCTTGAGTCATTTGATAAGCATATGGGCTTTGTTTTGGCATGTGGTCATGGGATTGCCGCGCTGGCTGAGGGAGATTCACGGCACGTTCAGCAGTATGTGCAGATAGTGCTGTTGATGTGTTGGGATTCATGGTTTAGAGTAATCAGTTGGGGGTTCCATGTTGCGTTTCTTGGTTAGGTGGTAAGCCTTTCTACCAATACAGAAAGAGACAAAAGCCGTCCTTCTGAAGTGTATACACCCCCGGGACGAAAGTTTC
>CAJNIZ010044342.1:40494-50703 GCA_905231905.1 Symbiodinium pilosum
GGGTGGCCAGGCTGAGGCGTGTCTGTAAGGGAGAGTAGAGGGGGTTTTTAGAGGGATCTGAACGCCCTGAGGCTGGATGCCTCGGCGAATTTCCCTTGAAAAATTCCAAGCCAGACAACCCGAATCCCTTACGCTACCCTCGTCTCAACCCTAAACCAAACCCTAACCCATAAATATGGATTTCATGGACTTTGTCCTGAATTTCAGGAGTGTCTGTAGCTGCTGACAGAGGATCTGCAGCTACAGTAAGCATGTCCGTACTTGCACATTGAAAGTTCATGTGACTGGGACATGTAACCCTGAAGCCTAAATAAGCCCTAAACCAAAAACCACTAAAACCGCAAGAAAGGTTGCACAACCAGCGGTGCAACCCAAAAGGGGGTAAGAGCCATTGCTGGCACACGAACGTTCCCAACCCAAAGCCCCATACTGCTACGCCTGAACCTCAGTAATGTTTAGGGTTGAGGGTCACAAATGCAACCTGGAAATGATAAAGCCAGCATAGCCCCCCTTTAAACGTTGATAACCCTATATTATCATTCATAAGTTTATGTAAAATTCTGATGGTTGTTATGCTCAGTATGAGTAATATTTGTTTAGTAGAGTTATTGCCAGTAATTACATCAGCTGTTTTTGCTGCCTATACCCCTGACAGAAGGCAGACAATTGATTTACCTATGGTAACTGGGAAAGTTTGTTCTACTAGTAACTTTGGCAGCTCTAGGTATGTCCGGTGTGATCTCCAAAGCCATACACCCCAAACCCTAAACCCCAAGTCCCCAATCCCCAAACCCTAGCCCCAAAAGCGTATGCCACAACCACCAGAACCTAGACCCAATTCCCGCCACCCTCAACCCCAAATCCTAATCCCTGAAGCCCAAAGCTGGACCCTAAACTCCTACCTAGACCCTCCAATGTAGTACCTGTCTTGTCGTCCTACTAAGAGTCCTAACCAGAAAACAATAACAAACCCAAAAAGGAACTGCATTGGAGGGTCCAGGTAAACCCTAAACCCTTAACCCCCGAACCCTAAACCCTAAACCCCTAAACCCTAAACCCTTTAGGGTAAGCCTTGAGAGGATCCAGAGGAGCCACCAGCGGCTGCAGGTGCTGATAAGTCTAGGTTTAGGGTTTAGGGTTTGGGGTTTAGGGATCTACCTCCTATCTCCTTTAATCATAGTGCAGAGTTTGGGTTTTTAGTTGAGTGTGCGGGGCTTCGGTTTTTAACGTTTTAGGAATTTGTCCTTTATAAATATATATATATATATACCAGAGATCTTTGCAGACTTTGCAGGGCTTTCCGAAGTTCTGGGTCGACCCTTATACCTGTCTTGAAGATCTTTAGTCCACAGCCCCTGTTTCACGGCACCCAGAACTTTCAAAACACCTATCTCAAAGAATGTACCCTGAAGTACTACTCCAGCTGTAAAGGGTTCGGGAGGCTTTGGGTACCTAGAAACTTATATCCCTTCGGTGACATAGCTTTCTGGTCAGTATCTTCCACATACGGGATGTTTTGAACGCGTTGAGTTTGATGGATGTCGATCTGAAGCCACTGGCTGCATCGTACCGTCCCGTGGACCCGAACGAGCAAGAACTGCGAGAGACCTACGAAGGCAAGGCATACATCTTCAGCTGCAAGACCGGGCAAGCCGAATGGCTGACTCCCGAGAGGGACGCTGATGATGCCATTCGACTGGTACTCAATCCGGACGAAGGAGGTCCGCTCTTCAGTGCCTGGCAGTTTCTGGCGGGGCTCGGCCTTCCGGTGTCCTTTAGCCGGGATGAAGTGCAGCCGGACTGCAATCGGAGCTAGCTCCCAGCGTGCGGGCAGGTATACAGGTCTAGGTCAGGTTAGGTTTTGGGTCTTGGTTTAGGGTTTTGGCTTAGGGTCCAGAGCTTTGGTTTAGGGGCTGCGGTTCGGAGAGTTGGGGTGTAAGATGGCTAGGAAGGGCTTGAGGTTAAGGGTTTACAAGAAGCATGTTTCAAGTTTGGAGTGAAGGGTTTTGTGCTTGAGGCTGCGGTACAATCCACCAACCTTAAGCTGTATAAGTCCAAACCCCGAGCCGCTGCAGAGCGTAGGTCAGCTTTGGCGATATTCTCCTGAACCCATCTACATGCTTTTTGCAAAAGAGTGTAGTCTTTATAGGGTTTTAGGGTTTAGGGTTTGGCCTTTGTGAGGTCCGATCTTATCCATCTTTACATTCAGGCAGGTAGACGCGCAGCATAATGTAGGTATTAAGTTGGCTCGTCCAGGGCAAGCGTGCTGGCGCATGAGAACAACGAGAAGTCTTCTTGCCAGCAGAATCCACATACACAAATTGCAAATTGCAATGCCGTCCAAAATGGTAGTTTCCCAAAATAAGGGGACCCCAATATAGACCCCAAAATACGATAGTCCTTATTATGAAGACCCCCAAAATGGTACCCCTAATTTTGGGAAACCCCCAAATCATGTTCAGGAAGACGTTGCTATGTTCCCCAACGCGTGGGATGAAATCCTGCCATCAAGGGTAGTTATCAGGTGGGTACCCCTAAAGGAGGCCTCTTTAGACCTAATATAGCCTGGAGCTTTATAGGGGTTACCACCTTGTAACTACCCACCTGGGGTAACCTTGATTCCATGACTTGCTCAAGGTGTAGGGTTTAGGGTGCCTGGAAAGGCCACAGCCTAAACAACAACGCGTGGGCTTGTTTTAGGCGTTGACCTGTGGTTGAGTCCAACCAGTTTACGCGAGAGTCTTGTAATTCGACTTGTTGAATCTGGGAATAGTAGGATATTGCAATATTAGATACTAATACAATAGTAATGTTATGAGTAGTAGCAGTAATAGCAATGATAGTCGTGATAGTCATACAAGCAGTACTAGGCATATAACAGTACTAGCAGTTAAAACGATTTGTATTGCGAATGTCTCCCTACAAATCCACATAGCCCTATGTGGGTGAATGTTGCAGACTTTGGAGTCCGATGTAAGTATTCGTTGTATACATGTATCCCTAGCATTACGTCTTGTATGAACAGAAATGAAATTTCGCAACGGGTCAACTCATATTCTGGTATATAATGAGCAACTGGGCTACTTCTGCAACGGGCCACGACTTCGCACGTCTCTGTCTCCGGAAATCTCGCCGCATTGTAGCGCTGCTCCAAATTGGGGACAAGGTTCCTGTAGCCTTGTGAAAGACATGTGCATTGCATGGCAATGGTAGTGATGTGCAGAATGAGGAGGTTCTCTTGACACATGCAGCCATGACAATGTCCATGACGGGTGAAGGCTTACGTCGCACTGTGTTTCCCTTTTCTTGTCGTAGTTGCTACCCTTGCTACCTGCATGCCCTCCACACCTTTCAACATCAAGAGCCACGAAGGCAAGCAAAAAAAAAAGCGGAAGTCGTGAGAACATTGCAAGATTGTAAACGTTCACGAACAATCAAAGGATTTAAAGCATTGAGTCCATGCAGGCGGAAAACGAGGCTGTAAACTTCAAAGCTGAAACCTTTCATCCTAAAGTAAAACAGCTGCCAGTGCGCAACAAACCCAAAGTTTGCGCACAGAACCTCCGTCCGCGCACTTCGAAGAGACTGCGGCACGGGATCCCAGTCCGGGTTTTGTTGGTTACTGAGTTAAGGGCTGGGGGCTAAAGGGTTTGCACACGTATTTCACTGGGTGTGTCCTTGAGCCATTCAGGGCTTCTATAAATTTCACCTCCAAAGTAGCAGCGGCACCGTTGTATAGCAACAGCAGCAAGAGTGCAAGTAGGATAATCAGCATAGTCATGCGCCTAGTTGCAACTTATCTGAGACAAGCTTTCGGACACTATGATGGTCTTTTGAAGACGTTGATACACATGACTTCTGGCCTGTACATTTGTTGTAAGCATCCCCCCCGCATGTGTTTTTCCAAGCTACAGGTTTCACATGTGTGGTTATGTAATTAGATGGCCCAGCCACGTGAGCGTGTTTGCAGTTACTGATATTTGCCTCATTAGCCTTAGCTGCTGGCCTCTGCTTCCTGTATAGCTTGACGTGCGGATATAGGCAGATCAACAAGGCTGACCCTGGGACATTGGGTAGGGCTTCGGGCGAAGCATGTGGAAGTGTGGACTGCCAACCAATCAACTCTTGTGTTTGTGCTAGACTCCGCTAGACCATCGTGAACTGCGCCTGCATGAAGGCCAAGCGGATCCTGGAGACGTTGCGTACAGACAATGCGACCTTGGTCTCCAACCTCTTGCAGCAGCGAATGAAGTTGTGTGAGCACGCCCTGGTGATGTCCAGCAGCAACCTCCTAAGCATCTCCGCCCAAGCCCTGAGCACGAGCACTGAGAGCACTACAAGTCTATGGCCAAAGTACCCGCTGAGCATTCAAGTGACACTGTCAGAGAGATTCGCCTTGGATGCGTTCGGAAATTCCATCAACTTAGTCCACACTGAGAAGAAGCGGGAGCGTTGGGAGCCAGCTCTCCGAGTGTTTCTGAGGGCACTTTGAGTGGGCCCTAAAGCCCTATTTTTGGGTCATTGAACCCTTGAGGTAGGGTTTGGGGTTTCGGGTCTAAACTAAAGGGTATTGCATAGCGGAATTCTATATGCCACTACTATAGGGATTATGAAGTAGAATACTAGGAGTTTGGATTATGGCTCATATGGGTCCAAGTATCCAAATAATCGGGGTTCATGGTGTAGGGTGTTCCAATATTAGGGATACCTGTTTGCGGGTCCCTAAAAGGTGTTAATTACAGTATCTTGGGGCCCCCCTTATTTTGGGAAACTACCAAACCCGAAAGCGATTCAGATGATAGTGCTTTGGACCTAAGCCCTCTTATTCGGATAATTGGATATATCCCTACATAGCACCTATGTTCCCCTTGACGCAGGACTCACGTAAAACCCAAGTATTTGGGCACTTGGACTCTTAGGGAAAAGTGCATCGTTTCCTTCGTGGATGGAGCCCTGGATATTCTCCAAGCCCTACACCCTAAACCCTACAACCCAAACGCTGAACCCTGTTTCAGCTACCCCATAATGGAGAATCAAATGGAAAGGAACATGGAAATGAAATGGAAACTGGAGTTATATAGGGGTTACACAAGGTTTGTGTCAGGTAAATTAGCCGGATTTTAGTTACCTCGACTGCTAGAATTCAGACCCAAATACAGCCATATCATGAATTACAGGGTCCTTATCATGAGGTCAGGGTAGTTAAGATCCTGACGGCCGGACAGGCCCAGAACTGTAATGGAATTGGGTTTAGGGGTCTAATCGCCGGGCCATCAATACAGGCTTAGGGTTTAAGGCTTGGTTTTTTTTGTTTTATCTTCTCCCTCCGTCCTCTTCCCGTTCTCCTGTCCCCGCGAGAGCTGCAAACGAAACCTCAGCAGCCACAGAAAAGCGTACGTCAACCCGGTTTCAAGATCATGGTGGATTTGATTCCATTATTGGAGGGTATACATTAATGGACCTCCAAGCAGCCTTCCTTTGGATATTGTGCTTTAAAAGAAGAACGTATCATCTTACCTGCCCCAGCCAAAAACATCAGGCATTTCTTTCCATTTCGTGACAACCTTTTGGGAGACTTCTCGCTTGGGTGATTTCAGTTGCAACGCTGCCTAGGCCCTGTTTTTACTACTCCATTGGGAGACGCCCTTTACTTATAAGTTACTGGGCTGAGAGCTGTAATTGTCCCCATTTGTGGCCCGCTGAAAACCAGACTCATATTCCTCTACCCTGAGGCTAAGCCCTAAACCCTAAACCCTGGCCCTAATCCTAACCCCTATAACCCAATTCATCACTGCCAAGACAATCCTTTCAGTTTCCCTCGTGAAATTGATCGAACGGACCAAGAATCAAGATATGGCTTTATGCCCCAAATACTACAATCCTAATGGCTACTTGGGCCCAGCCCCTAAACCCTAAACCCTAAACTTTTGTTTTCAAAAAGGTAGCCCGGGAGCATACTCGTGTCCCCCTTCTTCAGCACCTGTATGTTTCTGGTTGCTCAGGGGGTGCCCGGTTACAAAAGGCCCCCAAATCCAAATCTCTGAGGCTGAAACCGCAAGCCTTAAACCCTACCTGTGACCTGAATTACCTACAGTTTTATGGGTTATACCTACGAATTAAAGGGTAATTGCTATTAAACTGTAGGTAGTTGGGGTTACAGGTAGGCCCTTATCTTCTTTCCCAGGTCGATTTCGGGGGCGGCGCTGACTGATGAGGTGCCAACACAGGGCCTTTAGGCGTTGGGGTTCAGGATTTTAGTGTCAGGGTCCTACATTCCAAGCCCCAAACCCTGAATCCTAAACCCTAAATCCTAATGTTAGGGTTCGAGGTTTGGGTTCGGGGTCTTGGGTCGTATCCTTAAGCCCGGAACCCTCAGAACATAGGAGGTGGGAGCTTCCATTTAGGGTTTAGGGTGTGGGGTTTGGGGGTTTGGGGTTTAGGGTGTTGGGTTTTGGGGTTTAGGGTTTAGGGTGTTGGGTTTGGGGGTCTAGGGTTTAGGATTTGGAATTTGGGGTGTTGGCTTTGGGGGTTTTGGCTTTTTCGGGTTTAATTAGGGTGTTGGGTTTGGGGTTTGGGGTCAAGGTCTGGCGTCTGGAGGGAGCCCTATAATCTATCCTTAGCCGCGAAGCTGTCAAACCTTGATCGCAGGACGCACGCGAAGAAAATCCCACTACCTACTAGCCACTAATGGAAATCTCACTAGCCACTAATGGGAAGTCTCACTAGCCACCAGTGGACAATCCCACTAGTACTAGTGGAAAAGCCCACTAGCGAAATAACGGAGGTTCAAATCAATTGCTGCTCATAATCTAACATAGTACAGATGGAACCAAATTCCCGTCCAGTATTTGGGCAGGTGGAGCCCAAATCATTTGCAGTCCATTGCTTCAGATCATGGAGGTTCAAGTCAGTTCCTGTCTGTTGACTCGTTCCCCTTCCCACCCTTTCCCAAATAATGGATGCCCCAATCTTTTGCTTCCCGTTATCTAAAATATTGGAGGCCCAAATCATTCCTGCCCCCTATTTGAGATAAACAGCCGTTCCCCCTCGTCCGCCCCGTTTCTCCCCGAGCTGTTCGACATGCCGCTATGGCCTGACCGTGGCTGGCCCTTCAACAAATTCACACCCCTCGCCGTCTTAGGCGGCCAAACCACCAGACCTATTCCCAAAAGGGTTTAGGACCTAAACTCAGTTAGGTCCATCTTGGTCAGCAACAAATAACTCTGTACAGCCAGCACCTTGCCTCCACAATCCAAGACTATAAGCCGACCTGTATTTCTGGAGGCTGGGCTTAGAGACAGGCGGCCCGGAGGATGCGGCTGCCGAAAGGTTGAAGGGACGCGCCTCCTTGGAGGCCTCTTGGGAAGCCCTTGCACAACTGGCGGTCCTACCGACATTCGCTCGCAGAGGAGGCCCCCGGGTTTATGCCCCCCGCAGACGGCCCGGGAGAGTACAAACGAGGAAGGGGTAATGACTTTGTCTGGTTGCACGGCTTATCACGTAAGGGTTTAGGGAGATATTAGGAGCATCAGGTAAACCTCTTCGGAAAGCCGCCAGACTGTCATGGTCCAGGGACTAAGTTCTACGGACTACAGTTGAGACTGTATGACATATCTGCAAGTTCCATGTTAGCTTGGAGGAAGGCGCTTAGGCAAGCTTCTTGGGTTTGAGCCTATACCTCCTGAAAGGTCGCTGACGACCAATGCTGGCAGATCGGAATCATGGGGGCTCCTGAGTGCTGCAAGGGTTTAGGTTTTGGGTCGCCGGGTTGACAGTCTAGGGTTTGGGGGGTTTAGGGGTTCAGAGGTTCAGTGCTCAGGATTTAGCAATGTAGGGTGCGGAGCTAAAAGTTTCTGAAGTGATGGTAACTGCGGTCTTCTTGGCAATTGCAAGGATGACATCGCGGCTTTTCATTTGGGGGGGTGAGTACTTGGAGCATATGTTTTGTAGTTTCAGCATATGTGTTGGAAGGCTGGTGATGATTCGTGTGAGTGTCGAAGAATCGGACAACTTTAGACTCACAGGTTTTACATGGTAGCAAGCTAGCGTGTTCTGGTTGCGTATAGGTGCAGTATGCTGTTAGTGTTCCTTGGCCCATCAGTGGTTGAAATACACCCTGAATCCTAAATTCTACAAACCCTACACCCCCACCCCTGCAACCTGCATTGTTGGTCACTGGGCTTGTAGGGATTGATGGGCTTAGGGTAGAGTTTTTTTGCGTCACCCTTAAGTACCCTAAACCGAGACGGGTAGGGTCTCAGGACTACATGGTTCTCCAGACCCCTAAGCCTGGAGCTCGACGTCTATCGAGAGTGTAGACCAACGTATTTGGGGTTTAGGGCTTAAAGTTTATGAGCATCATCTGAATTGGTCTATTTTGCGCCCGTGGGTAAGGAACCCAGAACACCCTAAAACGAGTTTGCCGTAGTTGTCAAAGCCCGTGGAAGCTACAAGGTGATGGGTATCTGTATAAAAGGCGGATTTCCATAGTGGACTTTTGTGATTTTCGAGTCTACTTACAGTAATGTCTAGACCTCTAGAAATAAAGATACCAAACTCTTAGTCGCAAGTCCCTGTTTAAGCCGTTCCATTTCCGAGCCTGGGGACTTCATACTGTACCCTGAATGTACACTTACACCATGTAGAGCATCCAGGGTCGTGTCATCTAGGGGACGGGTTGAGCCCTATGAGCCCTAAAACCCTAAACCTCTAACCTTAAACATCCTTAACCCCTGCACCCCAAACCTCTAAACCCTAAACCCTTAATCCTAAACCTGAGGGGTTCGGGGGCTTAGGAGTGATGGGTTAGTCCTCCGACTCATGATTCATGGTTATGCGTCCGCATGAAAAAAGATGGCCATGGCGTACCAGCCTCGATTCTCCAAAACGCGTTTAGGGTGCAGTAGAGTTTAGGAATTAGGGTTTAGGGATTTAGGGTTCAGAGGTTTAGGGATTAGCGTTTATGGCTCTGGGGTTTGGAGGGAGTCTTGGGGATTTCCGAGTTTAGCGCTGCACCTTCCGTAAACCCACTCCAACTCTTGAACTTCAATCCATGATTCCCCACGCCACCACCGTCAACTAATAAACCCGAACCAGCGGTTCTGTAAGGGTTTGGAGCTTAGGGTATCAGACCCTTAAAAAGGGGAAAGATTAACAACTGTTAGGTACAAGTTCCCATTGAACAACGCTACAATGCCTGCGAAGCCACACAACATGGAAAATCAAATGGCTGTTCCCAACACAACTAATTCCTACGGAGTGACCGTATTCTAAAAACTTAGTTGGGAACAACTGTCTCGTTTCTGGTTGCTTGGGTTCCAAGGTACAGCCTCAGCTATGTGGTCCTAAGTAAGCCTCAATAGACTCCAATAACTTTTGATATGGCTATAATTTTTTGGCGGGGGCATTTGCTTGGGGGGCCCACGGTAGTCCAATGACCACCCTGCACTCTGCAGTTGTCTGGTGACTCTCCTCATCCCTTGCCTTTGCTCGAATTCCACGGCTGGGATGACCCGTCCCAAATACACACATTCTCCAGAGTTTTTCATACTTGGCATTTGGGGGTTGGGTGTGTCGTGTCTGGGCTGCCTTGGTTTCAGGCAGAAAGTGGTAGATTTTGTGTTTCTCAAAGCAAGGCCCCGCCCTGACATCTTCCAAAACATGCGATCCTGAGTCGGAATTTTGCCATACTTGGACCCCAAAAGTATGTAAAATGATGGCCTTTATGGCTGTTACTATGGGTTTAAGGCTATTAATTTTACATACTCTTGGGGTTTAGGTACTTGCATTCGGCAAGTGTTGTATACAAATACCCTCTCAGTCGAGTGCTTCGGGGTTGTTGTCAGTGCAAGTGGGGTGGGGCGAAGGGACTACGCAAATTATGAGGGTTCGAGATTCGGGTCATGGTCTAGAGTTGTAAAATACTTGGGCCGAAAGAAGCTATGTTGAAGAGGTTTTGCGCCCGAAGATCATGGCAGGCGACGTCATTGTAATGTTGGCTACTCATTTATATCTTGGCTTAGGACCCCAGACCCAAAGCACATTGGTAGAAGCCTTCTAGTGCTGCACCCGTTTCAGGGGTTTTATGAGAAGTCCATGAGACCTCAAAACGAACTAGGCCCCCTCCACCGCCTGATAATGAACAAGGTCCAATATGAATATCTTTCTGTATGATAAAGATATATTTGCCGTTCTAAACCCCCGCCTCTT
>CAJNIZ010044343.1:0-23013 GCA_905231905.1 Symbiodinium pilosum
CGTGCTCAAATTCTTGCCTTGACTTGATATGTGGCGGAGTGCGATCTCATGCCTGCATTGGGCAAGCGTGCGTACCTACGCATGGCTATCAGCATGATAGACTTACATCCCCCGAGGGCTGTACAACAGACTTCAAAATTTCAGTGGTCCACCGAAGTGGCTCCCAACCACTGAAGTCCCAGCATACCCCATTGAGCATCATGCCATTTGGCATGGCACATCTGGGTCATGAACAAATCAGCATAAGACGCTGCTGCCGATCAGGCCACGCCCGATTCACAGCCCGATGTTTAAAGATCCAGGAGACTCAAGCTCCCTTCCGAAACACTGCTGCTAGTGGCTGAATCAGCCAAAGAGACGTCCTATGAGTTGTTGCAGACTTGGGTGATACCGACTACTCATTCTGCATCCTGCCAGCGCAGGGTTTTAGGGGTATATATATATATATGTATATATACATCGTATACGTAGGGTACATAGGGCGTATGGCTACCATACTGGGTATCGCAGCTTTGTCTACCATGTAGTTCAGAGGTTTCGGCGGCACTTGCAGGGATTCATCGCTACTTCGCTCATTGACTCAGCAAGCAGTTATCATGATGGGAACCGTTCAGATCATGCCGAAAGGCTGCGGCAATATTGTGTCTTTCTCGCAGTTCGATGGCTTGTGCAGTGCCATGGCCTATTTTTTCCACAGCAGCATGTTGTCGATTCGAGGGAAATAGCACGAAATCCGACATGGAGACTACAGCCAAGAAGGGCATTGTCGCTGCAAAGAGGTGCTCGTTGAGGGGTAGATAGATTGTTGTTGATCACTTTCTTGATGCAGGAAGTGTTGGAAACGACAAAAGCTTTCCCGCAGCATTTGCTTTCAGCCCAAATCCCAAATCCCCCATTCCTCAGCCGTAAACTCCCGTCAACGAATGCGAGTGGGGAATCATGAAAATTGATGAAATTTCTACTTGCAGTAGGGCTTGGCCCTAAATCCTAAATCCTAGGGTATAATTTTAAGGGCCGCCTGCATTGAAAGCCCTCAACAGCCAATGCTGCTCAAGACCCTCAGCCGCACAGCCCCCAAGTCTCAAGAGTCCCTCGGGTTTAGGGCTTAAGGTTTAGGGTTTAGGAGTTTAGGGGTTTAGGGTTTAGGGCTTAGGGATTAGGCTGATTCAGGGCTTAGGGTTCATAGCCAAGACTGTTGAGGCCTCTCTTCCAGAGATCCGGCTGACACCCAGTCGTAGTGGTACAGCAAGAATATGGAAGCATGTACTAGGACTGCCAGTATCCCTTATAGTCTCGCTTAGTGGGTGAGGGCCTTACCGAACCTCACTCCTCAAATACGTTTGAAATTGATGTTTATCGTTATTCGGGCTACGCCCTGCAAAATGTTAGTTTCCATTTCATTTTCCGATTTGATTTGCTATAGTTGGGAGGTGATTAATTAGGCTCTGAAGCCCTAACCCTAAACCTTCTCCTACACAACTTTCACCAATCCGAAAGCCCTGTGCTTGATTTGCGAAGTGGAGCCATGCGGCGTCCGAGAGTTGCTAGACCGGCAGTCCGTGCTTGTGGGGATTTAGGGTTTAAGAATCGGGGTTGAGGCTGCAGGGTTTAGGGTGCAGGGCTTAGGGTTTAAGATTTGGGGTTTAGGATGTTCGACTTAGGATTTCTACTTTACTTAATGTTAGGGTTTAGGGCTTAGGATTTAGGACTTAGGGTTTAGGGCCACGCATTCGGACTTTAGGGTCAGGGTTGAGGGTTTGGGATTTCAGACGAAACTCTTGAGGGTTTTGAGGCGTCAGCGTTTAGGATGCAGGAACATGGGGCCTAGGCTTGAGGGTCTTTAAGGGTCTTTGCTCTCGCCACAAACCCTAAACCCTAATGGGTTCAATCTTGGACTCATTGGTTGTCATTGTCGACGGGGGTGTCCTCTGAACCCTAAACCGAACAATGTCTTTGCATTGGAGTGGATATCAAGGATCTAGGAATGCGTCAGGGTTTGGTGGAGTGCCAAGCTGGAGTAGCCAGCCAGGCAGGATATAAGAACAGGCATTTTAATTACTATCACGCCAGCGTGATTGATCTATTGGACATAGTTTTTGTTGCATTGAGGTTCGGTGCTGTTCTGAAATTTTCGCGCTAGCACTCCCTCACAGTTTGCAGTTCCCTGTCAGCCGCCCATGAGGAGGATACTACTACTACTACTACTACTACTACTACTATTACTACTATTACTACTACTACTCCTCCTCCTCCTCCTCCTAGTCCTACTCCTTTGCCTTCTCCTGCTGCTGCTGCTTCCTGCTGCTGCTGCTGCTGCTGCTGCTGCTACTGACACTGCTACTGCTGCTGCCGCTGGTGCTACTATCACTGCTATTGCTTTGTCTATTGCTCTTGCCTTGTTGCAATAAAACACTGAGTGTTATGTAAATGATACCAGCCATACTGATAGTTCTGCGCTCGAAGGAATAAATCAAAAGGCCACAGCTCTGAACCCTCAAGTCTTATCGCTGCAAGAACGACATGGTAAAGGGTCCCCAATATAGTCCCCAACATACTGTACTGCTTATTATTGGGACTCCCAAAAAGGTACCCCTAATTGTGGGAAACCTCTAAATGGATGTAGGGTTAAGGACGGTCTAGGGTTCAGAATTCAGGGTTGATGTTTGATGAGAGCTCTGACTGAGGGTTTCCATTGGACGCCGCATCTCAGACCTCGGGAGAGCCTTCATAGTCCCAGAACTAGTCACTGTCATCGGCATAGGCCTCATGATCCCATTAGAAATCTCTCCATCATGCTGAGCATTGATCTCATCGTGCCCAGAAAGTCACTCTGTGGTAGTGGATCAATCCGCCTGTTCCCAAAGTAGCACTGTGGAAAATGGCTTCCCGTATGGGGCCTTTAGATCAACCTCCATGTCGGAAAGCCCTAAACCCCAAACCTACGTCCTGAAGCTACAGAGCCGATCGAGGTTGCGCCAACAAGGCCGACGGAACAGCCCCGACCAGGATTTACTGCATCCTTTCTTATCCATTCCACCTGGTACAGCATTGCGCCCACCTCCATGTATGTGTAGAACAGGGTTAAGGAGTAGGTCCCTGCCTTTTCAGTTGCCGTGTGCTTTGGCAATCATGTTCATGTGGGGAATGAGGCTCCCGATGTCAACAAAATTCTGTCCTCTGTTGATGTCGTCTTGCTGGTGTTGATAGACAAGTCGCGCGAAGCTTCCGTGCCTACCATTTGCCATAATACTAGTAATAATGATAGCAGTACTAAATCTTATATAGCCGTATATTACTCACTATATATAAGCCGATATAGCCCTTATATTCTTATACAAATTTTGTGACAGCTGGCTTTGCCTGACGCCAAAGTGCTCTTGTGGGCCTCAAACTACTACGGCTCCTGTTAAGGGTTTAGGGATTTAGGGTTTAGGGAGGGTTTAGGGATAGGGGGTTAGGGATTTAGGGTTTAGGGTTTCTCATTTCCAGAATGGTCTAGATGGACCCAGGAGATGGATGAACGCTTTCCAAATGAGCTACTGTTAATCTCTGGGTTACCCAAGCACCATGTGGGTGGACGTAGGGGCCCCTTTGGTGAGTTAGTTGTTGAGGTAAGATCTCTATATCCTCTGTATAAACCTTGGTTCGTCCTTGCTTCGGGTTTGGATTGAGGGTTTAGGATTCAGAGTGTTCTGGGACTCTGGGAGCAGCGGTGGGATTCAGTGAATGGCCTTCAGCGGAAGTGTGGGGTTCAATCTGAAACCCTCAACCCTAAACCCGAAACCCTAAACCGCGCATGCTGAGATGAATGAGCACGCCTGTAGAGATTCAGCCGCCTTGTCCACCAGAAGCCCATGGGCTTGAAACCCTCAACCTGTATAGCCCCCCTTAAGTAGATAGAATATGGCTTGGGATATATAAGATCCCCATATACCCCATATTCTATCTACTTAAGGGGGACTATAACTATGTAATTAGACCCGAAACTTCAAGCCCTACACCCAAGACCACATAATCATAAAGCCTGAACCCTTAGAACTGAAAACTTCGACCCTTCACCCCTGACCGTAGGCCTTGGAACGTAAACCCTGAACCCTAAACCCCTAAACCCCTAAACCCTGGAAGGCGCGACTTTGTGTCTGCTGACGGGACTGTGCTGATGCGATGCGCGCTTGAGACGAGGTAGGGCTTGAGGTTTAGGGCTTAAAACCTAAATCCTGTATAACCCATTATAGTAGTTTCCATTCTCTTTTCTATCATCCCTGTATAACCCCAATATATACCCTATAATCCCTATATAACCCCCTTCGCTGTTTAAATGGAGAATCCCCTCTGCCTCACCTTCAACACCAACCCAACCTGCCGGAAGCCCGCAATCATCAAGGTTTAGGGTTTAGGGTTTAGGTTCTCCAAATTAGGGGTACTTTGTGGGGGCCCCAAGAATCAGGACTATAGTGCTTTGAGTTTACATTGAGGAATATGCGGGTTATATGTATGCACGTCTATGTGCTGCGCACTGGGGTGGTGTGTAATGCCTTGGCCTCATTACGGAGGAACAGGATTGCAAGTATTTCAAAAGAAGCCTGTACTCTATAAGGTTTGGGGTTTAGGGTTTGGGGATGGATTAGGGTTTAGGGATTAGGGTTTAGGGTTTAAGGATTAGGGCTTACGCTTGACCTGCATCACGCTTGGGCTCACGGGAGCGAATTCGGTGTTTGGTGACGCGGTTGGCGCAGCAAGGTGGAGCTTTCTGTGTGACTGTTTAGGTCAACTTGCCTTGGGGTTTGTAGGGTTTAGGGCTCGTAGAGTTTAGGGTTTATGGGGTTTAGGGTTTATAGGATTTATAGGCTTTATAGGGTTTAGGGCTTAGGGTTTATAGCCTTTATAGGGTTTGTAGGGTTTACACAGTTTAGGGCTTTATCAGAATTAATCCAAGTGACTGCTGCAGCTTGGCGCGGCCGAATTCTTCATTTCGTGATATGCGTCGTGCAAATTAAACTAGGACTGTAAAGGGAACCCCAAAACAAGGAGGTTTAGGGTTTAGGGTTTATAGGGTTTAGGGCTTAGGGCTTTGAATTAATGGACTGCAGTGGGAACCCCGAAGCAAGGAGCCCCAAACATAGTAGGAATACAACAGGAATATAAGGGCCCTGGTAGGTATCTTTCTGCTATGTTCTTGGGGTTCCCTGTTTTGGAGGCGTTCCCAGTAAACCACTTTTTAAGTCATGCCAATGGGGGTAGCTCTCAAAATTAGGATCCCATTCTGGCCCCTAAACCCTAAACCGGCAATATCATCTATCAACTCGCACTCGCCAGGCAAGGGGGGATGGAACAATCCTTTTATCCCACCAGTGAATGATGAATACTGTCACCGCGCAGTATAGGTTTAGGGTTTAGGGTTTCGGCCCCATATGTGTTAGGGGGAAGATTTACTATTAGGGGGAGTGAGGAGGTTTATTGAGGGAAGTGTTTCATTTCCCGTGAGAGGCCTTTCAGAAACGAGGGCGCAATATTGTTGCTGTCAGTGTTCTTGTTTTGTTTGCACACTTGCTCCTCTGTTTGCAATGTGACTACTCCTGCTTGTCTCTTTCTTGGGCTGTCTGTTTCTGTAAGTCCAATCGTATGTTTTGGCGCTAGGCTTATTGTAGGGTATGGGTCTCTTCTTTTGGTGGCATTCTGTCCGGTCGTCTGGATGTGGTTTCTTCCCATCTGTAGTCATGGAATAGATCGTGTTTACCTTAGCATCAAATACTACCTACCTCCCGTGTTAAACATGCCCAGCATGTGAGGTCTCCTTTAGGGATTGACTATGTGGGCTATAGTCTACACTCCTTAAAGGGGTTTATATAGGGGATTATATAGGGGACTACTATAGGGGTTATTAAGGGGGATACCAGGAGTTTAGACAGTAGCTCATGTAATGTTGGGTTAGGGAGGTGTTGCAACTACTGGGGCGGGATGAACAACAAAATGGAATCCCCTGATGGTCGAGAGTCGGTCACTTACCATTGATTTGGCATCTCGCAGGTGGGGAATGCGACTGGTATGGCTTCCTGGCTTTGCAGCTTGGATTGCTGATCGGGCTGTTTGTGGCATCTTTTCTACGTTTTCACCGGGTTTGGATGTAAATTTCGAGTTCCTACCCAGGACTCTTTAGTCACCTCCCCCTGATAATTAAGCCCCCGCCTCCTAGTAGATACGCCCCAATCTGGTGCCATTCATGTTCAGCAACTCAGGATTAGAGCAACCACTGTTGCATCTCTGCAGTGGATGTCAAGTGACAGTTGCGGCTTGGTCACGCTCAGCAGGTCAGGTGCAGGGTCACGCAGGATGGGGTCGGCATTTTGAACCCCCGTCAGAAAATATTGTAGGTGGTCTTTTTGGTCTCTTTTGGGGTCCCTGTTATATCACGACTCCTAGTACTCAGCGCTTGCCATGTTGGTGTGCCTTTCGTAAACTTGCAAAAGGGCAGTGCCTCACGACGTGTGTGAATGCTGACCCAGAAGAGCACGCAGGGAGTGATAGGCGCACCGGGTCAGTGAAAAGACCCTGAGCCATCACAGTTTTCAACTCTTGGATGCGCGGCCCTAAGCCCTAAACCCTAAACCCTAGACCTGTATGGCTGAGCGTGGCTGGCATAGGAGGGTGCAAGCCTGGACCAGCTCAGCATGCGCCATGGTGGCATTGACATTCACAATGGAAGCGCCAGTAAGCTTGGTCTTGCTATGCCCTATGTCAGTTTATTTCAACCAGACGGATGAATGGCGGTGTGTGCCTGGATCCTAACTAATCCCAAGTGAAGCCAGGACACTAAAATCCAAGCCTTTCCAGATGCCTTGTGTCCATGTTGGCTTGCTGGGCCACGAGGCTGCATCCAGGCACACCAGCATTGAACCCTGAAAACAGCCCTGCGAAGACTACCGTCCTTTTGAAGTTCCATTCTGCGGCCCTATAAACCCCCTAAACCCTAAACCCTAAAACCCTAAACCCCTAAACCTTGAATCAACCTGTAGTTTGGCGTTGCCGGGTTGCCCGACGCTGCCAGAGCAAGACTCGAGCATCTTAGTGCCATTCGAGCCCAGACCCCCTAAAGGATCCCAAAAATGGAACCCCCCAAAATGACCCCCAATACTACATTAGGGAAACAAGGGGATTATTGGGGGGTTCCATTTTTTGGATCCTTTAGGGGGTCTGGGAGGTAGGCACTGCTACGAAGCACAACTGATCCCATGACCCGGCCTGACTGCAATCCAGGATCTGGGGTTCAGAGTGCAAGTCTCACTATCTTCTCTGCATCTGCAGCCGTGCGGTTTATGGAGGACATCCTGCACTACGTCAAGTATTTAAATACCTTTACACATGGGAATTCCAACGCCATGAGAAGCCCAAGGTTGCCTTCATCAACCGTATCTTGAAAAGCACCCCAATGGGCAAAGGGCTGCTTTCCTGGATCTCGCGCTGCGATTCTGCAAGCTTCGGACCCAGGTGGGCGGAAGCGCGGAGGTTCTTCGGCCAAAATACGCTCGAAGGGGACCTCCCCAATTCTACCGGCGGCCAGGCAGCCGGGAGTCGAGGATGTGCAGGCTTTCTGCCGCAAATCCGCGCCTGCCACGTGCTTTCTCCTGCATTCACGCTTCCGGAAGTCTACGACGCTGTGCAACACCCTGAGCTGCCACAGTTTGCCCTACCAATGCTTGGGCTTCCAGGTCGTGCGCTTTAAGTGCAGCTTTGCATGAGCATTTCCGCAACTAAAGCCTTCAAGGTGGGTGTCAAATGCCTGCGCACCGCGACAGGCGCGACAGGCGCCACAGGCTGCTGGCGCAGAGGAGAGCCGTGTAAGAGCGGGACTGCAGAAGTCAAGGCATGAGGTCAAAAAGCTCCTGCCTGGCCATTCCCCAATGTCAGCTGGCAAGAAGGACCGCGCTAAAGCAAGAGACTTCTGCAAAGTTGTCTTCTGAATCACCTGTGGGTTAACATCCCGGTCCTTACCATGCCACCCTGCTTTCGCCAGGCTTTGGGATCTTCAACTCAGAACTAAGCTCCATGTACCTGGTAGGTTGTCAGAAGTACCGACTGTTTTGGGGGTTGCCCTACGAATATTGGGGCCATCCACCAAGCAAACCAAAGAATTGACAACCCCCTTACATGAGCGTGGAAGGCCACGACGGGAAATAAACAGCTCAATGGGCCCTGCAGCAGACCCCCTCCGAGCCAAAGACTGGGCGATGGTTTCGAAAAGCTAGGGATCCCTTTTGGGCCGCCCCAGTTGAGAAAACACATGAGTAATACAGTACGGACTTTGTGAGGATGGGGAAGCATGAGCGCAAGGAATTGAGGAATGGAGCTTCATCAAATTCCCGCTCTATTCCATTCTCTCATTCACTGTCCAACCCTGTCAAACTTTTGCCTATCCGAAACCCTAAACCCTAAACCCGAAAACCCTAAACCCTAACCCCAGCTTAGGCGCGAAGAGCTTCGTCCTGCGAAGCCAGCTGTCGTGCCAAGTGACCAATTCCCAGCCCACGCTTTTTTTCTTGAACATGCTGGCAGCTGCTGGCTTGGGACTCGCAGAGGTCCGGGTGCACCAGTCCCGTAGCTTAAGCCGAGGGGCCCAGTGTGTTGCATTCTTGCCAGAGCCTTGATGACGTTTGCGGAAAGGCGGAGAAATGAGGCTTGCACCGGCATATTCCAGAGTGGTCAGCTCGATGTCAGCCACCGTGCCAAAGTTGCGCCACCGGCACGTCACAACAGCAGCATCTACACTGCCCCAAACGGACTTGGAACTTTGGCTATGAAGACCACTGTCCATTCAAAGCGGGGTTATCTGGGGTTACATGTTAGTTTGGACACGTTAGTTTGGGCAAGGTCCAAGAGGAGGGCATTCTGTGCTGCTGGGCAAGTCTCAGACAATCGCAATGTGGGTATTCGTCATGAACATGTCCGCTGACGAAGAGGACCGTGCGTTCCAAAGAAAATCAAAGGTATTTTAAATCACAATTTCCCAAACTACCTAAACCCTAAACTTCCCAAACCCTGAAAAACTAAATCCGAAATCCCAGCAAATTTTGCACCACTTAGCGGCCCAACAGTATCATAATCAGCGTCATTGGGGGATTGTTGAAGGTGGTGCAAGATTTTTTCCATCGACCCCATCTTGAGCCATCCAAAAGTAGCACTTCCTGGCAGGTTAAAATCCCAACAAGATGGTTTTGCAATCGCTGTATGTGCTGGCACATTGAGGATTTCCGCAAAAGGCGGCAGCGCTTTTGGGGACGCCGCTACGGTTCACCATATACCCATATTATGGCAACTTAAGTTATTTAATTTCGTACCGTTCGCAGCCACCCAGCAAAAGGTCTGAGGTTGTGAATTCGGCCGCAACGCCTTGGTGTTCTCGAAGCGTAAGGGGCACCAGATTACCCAAGCGCGCCGCACCAGGCATTCAATTGTTGCGAGAACTAAGCCCTGAACCCTAGAACCCAAGCCCTTAACCCTAAACCCTAATGCCTACTCTGGGCCCCAAGGTCTATGAACACTGTCAATATGGTCTGCCAACAATAACCTGGGTGGAAGACAAACCTGTTTAGGGTTTAGGCGCTTAGGGTTTGGGTTTGGGATTATATGCCTGTATGCGTTCACCTTCAGAAAACAGCCTGCAGCATTCCTGCCCTCTTTTCTTAAACGCGCTCCCACCCCAATATATGTCTAGTCCCCCTATACCTTGTATTCCATCTACTTAAGGGTGACTATACATGCAGTCAGGAGGTTCCCGAAGCCCGGCCTGACGTTGGGTTCTGTTCCCCTGAAGTTACCTCTTTGCCGGCCGCCCGTGATTGTGTGCACATATCTACGACCTGCCTTGCCTCCCTTTGCAACAAGCAAACGTCCCTGGTCATCTTCTGTAAGCCTCGTTGTTTAAGCAAGGGCAAATTGAAGCTTGCAGATTTCTGGCGTATCCTTGTTGAGACTTTGCTAAACGGCCCAATTGGCTTGCAAATTTTGAAGGTAGCTTCCGAGACTTCTCTTTCCCGTCGAGCCCTAAAGCCTAAATATTGCGAACCCAAAGCTTCTAAAACCAAAAACTATGAAGAGTTTGAATTTCAAACCTTAAGCTCTCAACCCTAAACGCCACTTTAGCACTTCTCACGCCCTCTTGTCAATGCTTAGGAAATGGTTACAACTGTGTTTTACCGAGCCCATCCTGAGGGGGAAGGGGCTACTTGGTAAAGCCAAGCAAGGCACAGGCAGAACTAGGCATGCGTGGGTGGTTTAGTTAGGGTTTAGGGTTTTGGGTCTCCAACCTCCATGCATGCTTGCAAAGTTTGCAACCTACACCTTTTTGAGGAGTCCTCGCTTAAAGACAGCTCACAGGGTGGAGCGCAGTTGGTGCTGTCTAGAGTGCTGCTTGCCCAGCAACAGATAGAAATTGCGTGGATTAGGTGTCGCTCTTCTGTTCAACCAGAGACCTGACCTCGCTGTCTGCAAGTAAAAGAGGGCTCGCCAGCCATGTGCTTGCGAGGTCTTCTTGATGCACCATTTGCCAGGCCAAAGCAGGTGCTGCGATGCTCCAAAACATTCAGCTGCGCATATGGCCGCCGCTGCAAGGCGGACACGCAGCAATTCTGAGTCTTCAGCACAATCTCTTCGCTTTGCAATTCCAGCGTTTTCCTTTCCACAATTCGATGTTCATGAACTCTAGATAGGTTGGTACATGGCAGTGATTCACTTATACCTCTCTAGCTGTACATGATGATATCTGAGGGTGCTCGGGCAGTCTCGAAGTGCCTCGGTTTCTTCACAGAGTCTTGTATACGGCCCATCCCTGGCTGGGTGAAGGCCGCTCCCTTGTAGTAAGGGGCGGGAATGATGCAAGTCAAAGGCATGGCCTCCACACCAGGCCGAAGGCGGTGCTCCGCCTGGGCCAAGGGGGAAGGAAACACCCACCATGGGGTATATGGGGATCTTATTGTAATCTACCCAAAGCCATATTCTATCTACTTATTTTTTCACAGAATTCGCAGAACCATGTTGCGGCCTTCACAGAACCACCCCGGGATTGGTAGAGCCGTCGGCGCTCTCATCTCCACGTTTTCGAGAAAACTCTGCTAACTGCGGAAAGGTTCGTAGAATTCGTGGTTGGCGGGTTTTGGCGCCCGCAGAGTTCGTAGCACCTGCCACCTTTTCCCTGCAATCCATTCCCGCCTTTAAATTTCCCCTCATAAAAGGACAACCCCAAAAGTGCGTGACATAGGATGCACTATCCAGATTGGGAAGGGTGGGTGCTTGGCGGAGCAAGGCGGCGCGCTGCGCAAGCATAGCTTCCCAGACCACTGGGAGGATGTGGACAGTAGAACCTCCAATATAATGGCCTATGCTACTATATGGTCAACGGGGCGAGGCCCAGGGACCACGAGAGCCTGGCCGGCTCGTGTACGCAGAGCTGCGCGAGCATAGCTTTGTGCTTTCCCAGATGCTACCGCAAGTGCAAATTCAATGCTGGCCCCGAAGTTCCAAACCCTCATTAAACTCTAAATCCTTACACCCTAATGCATAAACCCGAAACCCTAAACCCTCATTACACCCAACCCTTACGCTCTAAATCCATAAGCTCTAGGTTACATAGATACATAGGAGGCATGCTATCATGACGTTTCACAGGATTGTTTGTCATTCAGAAGTCCTTGCAAGCGACTGCAACGAAAGACCTCGTCTGAAGTATGTGCAAGCCCGCTTGCAGCACATCCCCCAATGCCGCCTGGTCAGACAAGCGCTGCTCCTCGTGTAGCCAGGGGCTTTTCGGGGTTTAGGATTTAGGGTTTGGGGCTTGGGGTTTGGGGATTGGGTTGCGTGTGAAGTTGGGGTGAGCGTGCTGCATCAGTGTATCAGTGGTATTCAACATCGAGACAGGAAACTAAGATCATGAATCACACATTTGCCAAGAGAGCAAGCCGTGCCCTTGCTGTAGAGGCGTAGCTGCAAACAAACAAGTGCCACCTACTCTCCTGACACCTATGAAGGGCAGGCAGAGAGCAGAAAGCAGGAGGGTTTAGGACGCACTCCGCCAGGCAAGCATGGAACTCCAACAAGGGCCCGGAGAAGAATACTGGCATGTTGGTTTGGAGGAGAGTAGATGCTGAGGGAGGTGTGACTCCGTACTTCTTTCGTAGACTTGAATGTCCTGGATGCTCGTTGGTGCACTCATGGATTTTCAGCTGCCTGCTAGTTGGGTGCGGAGGCTCAAAATGTCAGCTAAGGATGCCATTCAGCACATGCGATTCCTGTCGTCCCAACACTAAACACTACAACTCTTTGGTGAGCCCTTAGTTTCTAGAAAGTCCTCAGATTTTCGTCCACAGAGAACTCTGTGTACCTCACCGCCACATGCCCTAGTTACCTACAAGTCACTTGTTAGTGGGCAATCGCGGCCTCACTCCCTAAGCCCCCAGTCCCCGAACCCTAAACTCTTGACTTTAGGGCTGCAAAGGAGTTCGCAGCCCAGGCTCTCAACCCTGTCACGAGGCTTGTTTTTATTACGTCCTGAGGAAGGGGCCCCTAACATGAAGGCAGTGCACCCAAGCCTGCTCCAAAAGGGTTTAGGATTCAGGGTCTGCTATCATTCGGGCCACGGCCCTCAACCTTAAACCCTAAACGCAGTGCAACTTTGTTTGCGTGCAGGTTTCGAAGAGCCGTGGCCCCAAACCAGAAATCCAAGCTCCCAATCCTGGGCCTCTAATACCGGCCCCGATGTGTTTTCTGGGTCCTGACTATGGCCCCAGTTGGATTTCTGGAGCTGTGTAGGCAGGTACATGGCGAGCATGTAAGGGCCCGAAGATCAGGAGCCCATGCTACAGTAGGGGGCCATAGTTGAAAACTTAGATGGCCTAAACCCTAAGCCCTGAACCCTAAACGCTGAAAAACCTACAACTTAAATCCTAATCCCTACACCCTAAACCCTACACACCCCAAAGTTGCATCTCATTTCTGCTTTCTGGGGCCAGGGAAAGGAGATGATGTTGACGGCCAAAACCCTGGATCTGATTGAATCCTGCATGATACCAAGTACCCTTCTGCTCCCGTATAGAGGATCCGTTTTGGGGTTTATGGAGTTAAGGTTGCATTCCTAAACCCTAAACCCTAAATACCTTAGTCACACAGAATTCTGTTCCGGCAGAGTTGGGACGTGCAGGGTTTCTACTATCAACCTGAGCAGGCCAATTCCACTTGAGAAGCCATGTGCCTCTGAGAAGGCTTTAGGGGTATGGGGTTTAGAGGCCTAGCCTTTTGGGCTAAGCGTTTAGGGGTTTAGGATTTAGGGGTTTAGGGCACCATTGGCATTTCCAGTGACCCTCCGATCCTTGCATGATCCGCATTTCGGACTATCTTTACGTGGTTTCGGGATTGCACTTTGAAGCGCGGTATTCTGGACTCTCACGTGACGATCTCCCCAAATCTTGTCACAGTTCGGTGTTTGTGCTAGGAGACCATCCAAAAATCTTACGAACCCTTGCCACACAGCGGCTGGGCCAGACACCCCTGTCTCTCGACCATTATGCGTGCCCAGTTTGCTCCCTATTACTTGAAACGAATTGGGCAACTGAAGCCAAGAAAAGTCAATGCTCGGACTTCCACACCGAGCCCTGCAACTTGCCGAAGCCGCCGCTGCCACAGTGAATTCTCTGAAGGTTTCGTTTTGCACATGGGTTGCTGAAGCTGTAGGCCTTCTGCAAAGCTGCAATATTCGAGGCAATCTCTAAACCCGAAACCCTTTATAGCAAAGAATCCCAAAGGCAATGGTTGACTTCAGTGCGTACCTGAAGGTTCGGGGAATTTAGTAACCACTTACAACTCGGGTTATAGCCCTTGTCTGGGCATGGGCCAGTTAGGGGGATTAGAAGTAGGGTTATAAGCCAGCCATATGGACTTACTAAGCCCCAAAACATAAACCCTTACAAAGGCCAGGAACCTTTGCCTCTGTGACTCGGTCTATATACCCGAAGGCTTCGTAGGCGCAAGCAGTTTGCCCCAGCGGGTTGGACAGCCGGCGTTCGTGCCCGGGCAAAGCCAGGTTTGGGAATCCCAAAACCATGAACGTAGGCGCAAGCAGTTTGCCCCAGCGGGTTGGACAGCCGGCGTTCGTGCCCGGGCAAAGCCAGGTTTGGGAATCCCAAAACCATGAACCCTATGCCAGAAGCCCTAAACCTGAGCCCTATCAGGTTCAGAGAACAGTGGATGATCATTGCTGTTGAGGTGTTTTCCGTTGATAATCCTGTCTAGCTTGTGCCAGGCAAGCCAAGAAGGCGAGCCTGCCAACAAAGACGCCAGTCGTTCTGGAGTGTTGGATGTTGGTGCTTGCAGTTGTTCTGGCGGCAAATTTGCTGCTAGACGCCCAGCCTTCATGACCTACCTGTCCAGCGCGTAGCATTCCAACTTTCTGGTTTGTACGAAGCCCAAGATCAAGTAAACGTTTAGGAAGTCCCTGGATACTCATTAGACGCCGACCACTTGCCCGTGCAGACATCCTCATGTAGGATGCGTCAGACAGCAACGTTTGCGCACTCTCGTGTTGTGTCGCACATTTGGCAGCACAGACCACTCTCCGCATGTGCCACGAGCTTGCCGAAGGCAGGGACTGGCAACTGGAGGTTTCCCAAAATTTGGGGGTCCCCTTAACAAGGACTACAGTATATTGGGGCCTATTTTGGGGTCCCTATGGGAACTACCAAATGTCTACCAATACTCAGGTGCTCTGCACGGGCATCTTCGGCCCTTGAATGCTGTGACGCACACGGTATCTCAAAAGGGTCTCTTGTCTGGGCCCCTTGCAATTAAGATCCTGCCCAGAAATTTGAGGGCTTTGGTCGGCGCTGTGCTATTCAACCTCTGAGGGCAGCGACACAGTTGAAGGAGACATTCTGTACACGCTCTTCTCAAGCATGGAGCCTCCGCAACAGGTTTGTGACAGGACAGGAGTTTGGATAGGCAGCATATGCTGCTGAGGTCCAACACAAGCATATACGGGGGCGTGCATTGACGTCGCGACATTAACCCTACCCCCACACCCCAATATCGAAGGCCTAGATATACCCCTCCAACACCCCTGTATAGCCCTCTCAACACCCCCTATACGCCCTGAACCCCAAACCCTGGTACTGGGCCTGGCATTGCAAGTGGTCCCCCAAACTCGAGCTCCAGGAGCATTGTACGGACTGAGCAGGTAGAGCTGTGATTTTTTCTCAAAGCCGTGGGGGCTGTCAGGGCCTCCAACACTGGGTTCTGTGCCAGGGCGCAGTTGCATTGCACAGGCGTAAAAGCAGCAGATGCAAGCAGTCAAGTATGAAGTAGGTTTTCGCAGCAGCTGACTGAAGAAAGTTTAGATTCGGAGGCGGGGATTGAGGGTTTTAGGATCTGTCACCAGAGAAGCCGGTCGGCCACTCTTTTGTTGCATGTTGTTGGTGCTTACCTTAAGACCTAGATGCATGCAAGGTTGCTTCATAAACTGTAGGCTTAGTTATGAGGCCACTCCACTTAGGTACGGTTCGCTCTTCCTGAGTTTTGCGGCTTCGGTGACAGAGCTCCAGAGCCTGCTGGCCAGGCATGGTGCGGGACTGGCACCTGTAAATCTTGCCCGGGCCAGGCCAAACGTGGGGTTTCCCAAAATAAGGGGTACCATTTAGGGGGTCCCCAGAACAAGGACTATTTAGGGAAACTACCATGTAGTGGTACAGGTCTTTAAGGCAAGTGCTTCACTAGCCATGGGGTGGCTTGTGCAGGCTTCAGTGGAGCCAGGGTGCCCGAGTCATGGTCACATCGATTTGTTGAAAAAGCGTAGTGTGTGGGCTCCGACAGCCTTTGTCTGAAATTTTTATGAAGCCGGAACATGTGATAAGCAAAATGGGGGGTTTCTGTGGTTGGGAAAGATCTGCAAAAGCACGGCAAAAGGTGCCCCGATAGAGTCCGGACATAGTTTTTGTGGGATGTCTGGGGCACGGCCAGAGGGGGGTTGCCGGGTAGAGGAATATGGGGCAGCCCCCCTCTGAAATCTACGAAGGCCTACCGCAAAAGTTATGTCCTTGACTGTCTGCAGCTTGAAGACCTTAAACGATTGGCAAAAGGAGCCCCTGACGTGTTATGTACGATCTTTCAGCAGAGACATGCGGTTCCTAGTCCACAAGTAGCTTCATGAGCCGGAGTTCATTTGACCCGAGGTTGCCCAAGTTGGAATGAAACGTTGCTGACGGAGTTTACATAGCAAGTGCCCGAGCGAAGGCACGCAACTTCGTCTCTTGCATGCTGCTAGAAGACTGGGTTCAGGGTTCCGTTTTCTGAGGCTGTTGCAGATAGCCATTGTTTAGAGGTCTAAAGCAGGAACTTGCCAAGCTGGCCACACGGCTGATGGACCGACGAAAGCCGGCATGACCCAGAGTATCCTCAACTAGAAGTCCCAGGGTGTGGGCACATAGAGCCATGCAGGGCTTTGTCCATGAACTTCATTTGCAGACAGCGACGAGGCGCTCATGGACTGCACCATGACACGACGAGTCACCTCAACCCAACATGAGGGTTTCCAGAAACACGACTCCATTTTAAGGGGTACCCATGATAAGGATTAGAGTATGTGGGGGTTTATTTTGGGGTCCCCCTACATGCGGAAACTACCATGCCCCTGAACTATCCAGTAACTGTCGTTGGGGCATAAAGTGTGCTGCGCCAACATTTATGGTTTCCCAGTTCTTGGAGGCAGCCCGGAGAAAGCAAGATGGGCTGGCCTTTCTTTGCACAGTCATTGCCTAATGTTGAGATCGGCGCCTCGTAGCCACTTCAATATGGTAGTGTCCATCAATAGGGGGACTCCAGTATAGGTCCCAAATACTATAATGCTGACTTGGGGAACCCCGAGAAAGTACCCTTGATTTTGGGAAACCTCCGTGTCATACAGCCTCCTCAGTAGGGCCGGCGATCAAGTGCTTCCTGGGCCTACAGCTGCATCATAATCCAGCTGAGCACGCTCCAAGGTCATCTCTGCATGAAACCAAGGCTGCGAGAAGTTGATGCACCCTAAACCCTAAATGGCGCGTCAAGAAGCAGACAGCGACAGTCTCAGCTTCTGAGCTTTTGTTGCGAGTGTTCGAGGAGCACACGTGTTCAGCAGAGGAGTGGGTTTGAGCTGTAGGAGCCCTCCCAGATTCTTGTGGGACTGGGAGACGGGATTTGACGCCAGACTGCGCATGGGTGAAGGCGTTCACTTTAGCTGCGGCCGCCTCGCTTCCTGCATGAGGCCGAAGGGAGATGGGCATTTCTCACAATATTCCTCATATGACCCCTGTAAAAACCCCCAGAATCCCCTTGTGATCCCCATAGCCTTGGGGTCCCTAGGGCCCTCCATTCCAGGGCCCAACTGCTCTAGACCCGAAGCCCCAATTCCAAAACCCTACACTCTAAACCCCAAAGTCCTAAACCCTGAACCGTAAATCCTAAAACCCTAGGGGCACCCTACCGGAAAGGGAGTCCTAGCTCAAGAGAGAACATGGCTTCGCCTTAGATGGATGCAGCAACACGGCTGCTTTGTTCAATCTTGCGCCACCTGTCAAAAAAGCATGCCATGACTGTCCGCGCTTGACTTTGTTGTGCATGGGAGAAGGCGCGCACTTTGTCTGCGGCCGACTCCTTTCTTGCATGAAGCAGAAGGAAGAGATGGGTTTTTTCCTGAAAATCATCCTTATGAGGCCCTATCTGACCCCGAATCCCCTTACGATCCCCGTTTTACCTTTGGGGTCCCTAGGGCCCTCCATTGTAACAAGCTCTCGGGTGCCTCAAGCAGGCTCCGACTGCCGAAAAACCTTAAACCCTAAACTCGACACCCTAAAGGCCCCGAACCCTGAAGGGGAGTCCTAGCTCGAGTGAGAACATGGCCAGGCCTTAGATGGACGTGCCATAACTGTACGTGCTCGACTTGATTGTGCTCTCGGGCTCCCTGAGGTTTCGAAAAGGCAGGGCCAAGAGGCTTAGCCCCCAAAATCTACGCATCGACCTGAAGAGGCGATTTCCTTGCACGTGGCCTGCTGCTTTTGGGACCACGATCCGTGGACTCTGCAACATTTGGGCACCTCTTTCAAGCTTTGAGTAGTGGCTTTGCGATGCCTGGCATTTTAAGCCTCAAATGCCCGCAAAGTGGCTAAACCTAGGAGGCATGTGTCTACAGTCTACACGAAGCTACGAAGGTGTTTCTTGTCTCTTCCCTCTCCACCCGCAGCCTGGGTGGGGTCAGGGATTTCGATTGCCAAACTTTCTGAGGATGTTTCGTTTGGAGGTGGGAATGGAGACCTACAACTCATAAGTAATCCAAGACTCCATGTCATTGTCTTTATCCTACTCCCACATTCCCAACTAAGCGTCAGTAAGCAACGTTCCCGAAACCCTAAACCTTAAGCCTGAAATGCGCGCTGTTCGCCCTGACCCAATCAAGGGGTGACCTCTTGGCGAGCAGAATCATCTCTTGGGGATTCGCCAAACGGGTGCCTCAAGCCCCTTAGAAAGGCGGATACGAAACTATCGGGTGTAGGGTGTATAGGAAAACACCAGGTCAAAAAGATCAGGGGGGCCCTGACAAATCATTTGCTGGGCCATCGCAGGCTTTCGGCTTTCCATGCATCCCAAACACCTAAACCGTGGGCCCTTAAGCCTGAACCTTCAACTTTAAAACGCTGGCCTTTCCATCTGGCTTGCACCACCCTAGGCTTGCTAGGGTGCCAGCTATGCCTTTCCAAGCCCCTAGGCCCGAAACCCAAAAACCTAAACCGTAAAAAGTCTTAAGTCCTAGCCTGGGAGCATGCCAGGCCAGCCAGATACAGCTGGAGCGAGACTCAAGCTTGGTGGGTTTAGGCTTCGGGTAAATGGGCTTACAAAAGGTTTTAAGAGTGGGTCCTTCTTTCCCTGTCTACCTTCTACCCTAAGCCATAAGAATTACAACATATCATTTTAAGTGGTGCAAGATGTCTTCCATCCAGTAAAGGCTGAAGAGAGGTACTTTGGAGAAGCTACCAAACAGCCCACGTCCCTGCTCGGCCAACGCGCGGCAGTAGCAGCTGGGTAGATCTTGTATGCGCTCCGTGTCCGTAAAGCCGACCTGGCAAGCCTAGTTGCTTAAAATACTGGGGGCATCAGGGACCAGGGATTGGGGATTGGGGTTCAGGGATTAGGCCTAGTTACCCTAAATCATGAGCTACTTTTGACCTTTGAAGGGGACCTCCCCTACTCCAGGAGCGGCCTTACTTGAGCCCAATCCCTACATCCTGAACCCTCAAACCCTAAACCCTATTTCTTGTTGCCTACTGCCAGCAAGCAACAGACATGGGTACACGACCACTTCACTGGAATACCACTGAGGTATCCCCAGCATGGGGCTCAGAGGTTTGAGCCCAGATGTAGGAAAGACTCAGGGTTGCGGGTGTTTGGGGTGTTGCTTTGGGGGAGTCCCTGTACTTGGGATTAAGGTGCTTTGTGGGGCATATAAGCGCTGCCCGTTTGCGCTTCTAGGCTGTCTGTTTTGTGCAGCTTGGTATAGTCCTCCTCTCAAAGGGAGTGTAGCACATGCCTGCAAGGCCCTACTGGGATCCATGTCTCCAGGGGCAGTGAAAGTCGCCAGCATCTGTGTTGCCGCCCTGAATGGCGACACGTCCTTATTCCAGGAGCCTCGAAGTGGCCTTTTGGGCCGAGTGATAGATCGCCAGGGCATGCAGCTGATGTCCGAACCTGAGATGCCCGCCTTCTACACCTCACAACAAGTTTCGTCATCAGTTCTGTGAGAGCAAGATTTCCAACTGCCTCAGTTGTCTTTGCACTGCCTTTCTGCAATGAACCTTCCCGAGTGACCCCATGGAATGATGGAGTTCGTGTCATGGCTTCCATGCGCGCTTTGCAGCCGTCGCGGCACTGAGCTGAGCCGCAAGAAAAGGTGGTGGGGTTTTAAAGGGACACGCGCATGAAGTGAGGGTGAATACATGCTTCAGTGGCAGGTTGGCATTTTTTTGTACATCTAAGTGATGTGGGGAAGCAAATGCTCGCTTGCTCTTGGTAGGGCATGAGCTTTTCGGGGATGTACCAGCATCAGGTAGGCAAGGCGGAGACGCACGCTTAGGGACCAAAGTTTGGTGATGGCGGCTCTGCCGGATTGTGGGGACCCATGTTCGTGCGTACGGGGTATGTACCAGGCACATAGGGACGCTTGGATTACAGGCGCCTACAGGAGCCCATAGTTGTAACCATATGTACCACCAACTCTGCCCTACATTGCCCAAAGCCTTGCAATTCACAGTACTCTGGAGGTCCCAAGAGGTGCAAGATTTTCCCACCCACCCTACTGTTGATGGACAAAATCCTGCATGACCCCAAGTATATGATAGCACATAATCCTCAAGGTCTAGGCATGCAGGATTGCCTCCACCCACCCAAGGCCCTGAGCGTATTCAAGAAAGGGTTGCTAGAGGGTTTAGGATTTAGGGTTTGGAGTTTAGGTTTCAGGGCATTAAGGTTCAGGATCCCATGGCTTTGGGACAAATGGTGCAGAGTGAGCTCTATCCACGGCCTACAATTCATATACCGGCTACTTGGTAGTAGACTATAATCTTGATTCCGAAGACCCTTAAAGGGGACCCCAATTTGGAGGTTTCGGGTAAGGGTTTTAGGTTTCAGGGTTGAGGGCTTAGAGTAGTTATTGCCGAGTTGTAGTTGTACTTATAGCTAAAGTTTATGCCCCGAAATCCTCAACAGGGCTATAATTGCGTTATACATATCCTTGAGAACTGGGTTATACTTACCCTGAACCTAAGCAGAATACTAGAAGGAAGGGTCTAACCCGCGAGGTTAAGGTTTTTCAGAGGTTCAAGGGTTCAAGGGCCTCGGAGTTTAGGGGTTTGCAGGTTTCTATGGCTTAGGAGCATGGCTTCTCATGGCTTCAGGGGCCCCAATATGGACTCTAATATATTACAATCCTTATTATGGGGGCTCCCCAAAAAGAACTTCTAATTTTGGCAAACCCTAAACTAGGGCTTAGGAATCTAAGGTTGAAGTTTTTACGCTTTCGCCCTGTTGTGTTTCACACCGGAGAAAGCTGCTGCGCGAACACTTACCGACGTGCGCACAACTGCAAAGCCTTAGGATGTAGGAACATAATTGATGCACCGACGCTGGTCCTGAAATGCACCCGAAGTCTTCAGGTTTCTGGTGCTGTATGGTTGGAGACCCAGAGCTCGACCTTGTTTCAGCTAGGAGCTTTGAATTTTAGCCCTTTGAATTGAACTCCCCAAATCCCAAACCCTAAACCCCAACTCAGCACTCCAGCTCGGTCCCGCAGCATGGGAGAAGTCATCTTCGATCTTCCGAGATGTTGCAGCAAGACCACGCGCAGGAGAGGGGATACCAAGGGTACGAAGCCAAGTTGGATTTAGCAAAATTCCTACCACCTCGTACAGGCCCCTTGGGAACCTGGGTATATAGAGGGATTCAGGGTCCTCAATAACACCCCATTATTTGCAGTATTGTATGCCCAAATACTCGTAGTTTAAATTAAGCTATTTCATTGCCAGCAACCCCCACGGCAGCGGGGCCGCTAGAGGTACAACATGGTACAACCCTCAAGCACTTGCCGAGGGCCTGGTGTTGTAGGGTGTAGGGTTCAGGGTGGTCGCTTATGGAACCCCAACGCCCCCAAATCAGGACCATCCTACTATCAGATGACTATGACTGGGTCCGTTGGGATTGGGGCTCGAAAAACCCTCCGCTACTTAATATAATTAAACCAGTTTCCATTCTGCTGTCGATTGTCTTTAAATGTGTTTCTCCATTATCCCTGGAAAATCTGATTAAGAAGCAAACCTTGTTGTGCTTGAAGTGCCGCGAACCAATCCACAGGGTTTAGGCGGTTTAGAGCCGCTGAAAACAGGTTTAGGGTGTAGCGTTTGGGGCCCCTTTAGGAAAGCTTGAAGGTTTGAATCCCCGGGTTTTGGGGTCCCAAATGTCCTGATGAACGGCCAGAACTTCCATGGTTCTGGGATGCACGCTCATGGGTGCAAACCCAAAACCCCAAACCCTAAAACCTAAACCCTAAACCTTTGAAAAAGGGAAGCCTCGCTCAGTGCCGCCGCAAGCTTGGCAGGACCGGCCGGTTGAGTTCCAGGCACGAAGTGCCAAGAAGAAAAGGTCTCGGGTTTAGGGTTTAGGGTTTCGGGTTTAGGTTGAACCTAAACATGCTAGTCTACCAGAATTCCCTTCGTCTTGGTGTGCAAGGTCATGCAGGGTTTGGTCAAGCATGCCCACGGAGTTTGTTAAGGAGTGGGGGTTGTTAAGCAATTGTAGGCTGGCGCTTCCTAAACCTCAAACCCTAGGAGATGCTGTATGGCCATGCCCCTATCAAACCCTCTCAAGGGCATCTAATCTTGGGCAACGCCCAAACCCTCTCCAGGTACTCCTGCGCCGTGAGGGCGCGCACCAGAAGGAGGTCTGCACCATCCGCTGTGCTCCACGGTATGAGGCCAAACCATCCCCTCCCAATAATACTGCGAATAGCAAAAGTAAAAATAACAATGATATTGAAATGCCCACTCGCTTGATATGAAGTATTCCCGCTGCGGCATACTACAATGTCACTGTCGGGGGGTGGGTGGGGGGGTGGGTGGGTTGCTGGTACTAGGAGAGGTGATTACCATTGTTGAGTGAGGGTTGCATGAATGGGCTCCGTCTTCGTTGTTTTGTGTGTGGGGCACACACGCGCAGCCCAGCTTTGCCCCTACATACAGCAAAACTTCGAACCCCCTAAGCCCCCAAAACTTCTTAACCAAGCCCTAAACCACCAAACCCTGAAACCCCCAAGCCATCTAAGCCCAAAATCGCAAACGCCCAAACCCTGAAAACCGCAAGCTCCGTAAGCCCCAAGCACCCCAAGTCTCTTCAGGGACTAGAAAGCTTACATAAACCATATGTTCCCTCATTCCCTACCATCCCTAAACCCTAGACCCTAAA